>WNWK01034004.1:0-20724 GCA_009830355.1 Cherax destructor | reverse complement strand
AAATACACTTCCACAACCCTTTACAATATTATACTTACATAATTGCACGTTTTCCCCGGGGTGTTTTTAAAACCCGGGGTTCCACTGTACATGATTTTTATCAAGTTTAAGAATTATAGGTTTGATTATGATTATAGGTAATGAGGATTCTAGTATATTAACATAAAGGAACACAATCAATGTTTTAATGGTTGTAAGTTACAGATATTAAGAATATGATTACGTATATTTTTTTTTCATGTTGTGACAATAAGAATATGGATACGTATATATTTTTCACATATTTACCCTGATGTTGGGATATGTTAGTAAAAGGTTTTTTTATGGTAGTTTTGAAGATGCTGGCTGAGACAGTGGCTCGGGAGATTTCTGGCAGAGAGTTTCAGATTTTGGGCCCTTTTATGTATTAAAAATTTTTTTAAAAAGTTTAAACCCGGGGAACAGGGATGTCACAGAAATTTTTGTGCCTAGTATTATGTCTATGGGTCCTGTTGCAGCTATCAAGAAAAGTGCTTCAGGTCGAGATTAATATTAAAATTTATTGTTCTGTAAATGTACGTTGTTGCACAGTAGTTAGAGTGAATGTTTTGTATAGTGAGTAGGTTTAGGTCTTTGAAGAGTGGGGGAGGGGGGTTTTGTCTAGCAGTGAACTGTGTGATCATTCGTACTGTGGCTTTTTATTAAGTTATTATTGACTTAAGGTGATTTGCTATTGTGGGTCCTCAGGCACACATAGCATAGGTGAGGTAGGGGTAGATCAGTGAATAGTAGTGTAAGTAGTGCTCTTTGTGGTATATAAAAACATATCTTTGAGAGGATGCCAACGGTTTTGGACCCTTTGTTTTGTCATGTGTTGGATATGGGTGTTGAATTTCAAGTTGCTGTCAAGGTGAATACCCAGAAATTTTCCGTAGATATATCTAATTGATTTTCTTAACACTGAAATTTTAAAAAGGTATAATACCTGTACTCAGAAGAGTCCCTCCAGTTTATTATTCACAAATGTCTACGAGAAATCCAGACTGGCTTTACAACTCTTCATTCCACACACAACCGCACATAGAAGAGAGGAGCTTACGACGTGTTTTGGTCCGACTTGGACCATTTACAAAGTCACACTAACACAAAGAACAGATAGAAGGTATTTATAGGCCAGCAGACAGGGGGGGCACAAGAAAGTGGTGGAGGAGTAATAGTGGAAGTAGTAGTGGTAGTGGAAGTAGTAGCAGTGGAGTCGTATTCTAGGAAAGAGGAGCACTGCAATAGATCTGGCGGCCTGCATGGGGTAAGGACAAGAACACAGGGGGGGGAAAATGAAAATAAAAGGACAAATACAAGGAAAAGAAAAAAACCCAGAGGAGAAAAAGAAAGGGGAAAAGGGGAAAAGATAAAAGGGGGAAGGAATCAGGTTAAGTCAGGGGGAAGTTTGGGCCTTTTGCAGTGCTCCTTTCCCAAAATGGGGGGGCCCCACTACCACTACTACTTCTACTATTACCCCCCCCACCACTTTCTTGTCCCTTTTCCCTGTCTGCTGGCCTATAAAACCCTTCTACCTTTTTTTTTGTGTTAGTGTGACTTTTTAAATGGTCCAAGTCGCCAAAAAAAGCGTCGTAAGCTCCTCTCTTCTATGTGGGGTTTGTGTGTATTTTTCCCAGTCAGGTTTGTCCCTTTTTTGTTTTTTACAATCTTAACTCGTAAAACAATGTTCCTTCTTCCTCTCCCATTTCCTAACCCCCCTTTCCCCACCTCCTCCCATTTCCAAACCCTCCCTTTCTCCCCTCCCCCCTTTTCCCCAACCCTCCCTTTTCTCCATCTCCCCCCCATTCACACCCCCCTCTCTTCCATGGTATCTGACATAATGTAAGATCACCCCCCTCCTTACTACTGTTTTGGGAGTGAGGGTTCACCAAGGGTTGTAGGGGCGCTCAGCTCCTGGCCCTGCCTCTCCTGCCACTACTTATTCCCCCCCGGGTTGCACAGGTCCTATCATATCTACTTTTTAAACCTTGATGATCCCGCCTCTACCACTTCACTGTCGATTGTTCCACATGCTGACCGCCTAAGACTAAAGAAGTATTTCCCATTCCTGTGATTTATCTCTTTTTTTCCAGCGTATTCTCAGTACCTGAGACCTGCCTTTCAAACACTTCCCCTGTCCAACCTGTCAACCTGACACACATGTTCTGGTCAAGTGCCAAAACAGTCGACTACTGAGTGATTTTTTTCCCGGAAAAAGTGTTGGTACCAAATTGTTCAAAGGGAGTTTTTTTTAGTTCCGGGGTTCCACTGTATGTTTTTTTTTTTTTTTTCAACAAGTCGGCCGTCTCCCCCTGGAGGCGGGGGTGACCCAAAAGAAAGAAAATCCCCAAAAAGAAAATACTTTCATCATCATTCAACACTTTCACCACACTCATACATAATCACTGTCTTTGCAGAGGAGTTGATCGACAGCTGAGAAAAGTCCCTCCCAGCTGTCACTATCTCAGACCCTCCTTAAAGTGCAGGCATTGTACTTCCCATTTCCAGGACTCAAGTCCAACTAAATCATAACTGGTTTCCCTGAACCCCTTCACAAAATGTTACCCTGCTCACACTCCAACAGATCGTCATGTCCCAAAACCATTCGTCTCCATTCACTCCTATCTAACACGCCACACATGCTTGCTGGAAGTCCAACCCCCTTGCCCACAAAACCTCCTTTACCCTTCCTCCAACCTTTTCTAGGATGACCCTTACCCCGCCTTCCTTCCCTACAGATTTATACGCTCTCCAAGTCATTCTACTTTGATCCATTCTCTCTAAATGACCAAACCACCTCAACAACCCTCTTCAGCCCTCTGACAAATACTTTTAGTAACTCCACACCTTCTCCTAATTTCCACATTCCGAATTTTCTGCATAATATTTACACCACATATTGCCCTTAGACAGGACATCTCCACTGCCTCCAGCCTCCTCCTCGCTGCAGCATTTGCAACCCATGCTTCACACCCATATAAGAGTGTTGGTACCACTATACTTCGTACATTCCCTTCTTTGCCTCCATGGATAACGTTTTGTCTCCACAGATACCTCAATGCACCACTCACCTTTTTTCTTCATCAATTCTATGGTTAACCTCATCCTTCATAAACCCATCCGCTGACACGCCAACTCCCAAATATCTGAAAACATTTACTTCTTCCATAATCCTCTCTCCAATGTGATATCCAATTTTTCTTTATTTAAATCGTTTGATACCCTCATCACCTTACTCTTGTCTATGTTCACTTTTAACTTCTACCTTTACACACTCCCCCAAACTCGTCCACTAACCTTGCAACTTTTCTTTAGAATTCCCATAAGCACAGTATCATCAGCAAAAGTAACTGTGTCAACTCCCATTTTGCATTTAATTCTCCATAATTTAATCCCACCTCTCCCAACACCCTAGCATTTACTTTTTTTACAACCCCATCTATAAATATATTAAACAACCATGGTGACATTACAGATCCCTGTCTAAGACCTACTTTACCGGAAGTAATCTCTCTCTCCTACACACCCTAACCTGAGCCTCACTATCCTCATAAAAACTCTTTACAGCCTTCAGTAACTTACTACCTATTCCATACACTTGCAACATTTGCCACATTGCTCCCTATCCACTCTATCATATGCCTTTTCTAAATCCATAAATGCAATAAAAACTTCTCTACCTTTATCTAAATACTGTTCACATATATGCTTCACTGTAAACACTTGATCTACACATCCCCTACCCACTCTAAAGCCTCCTTGCTCATCTGCAATCCTACTCTCTGTCTTACCTCTAATTTTTCAATAATAACCCTGCCATACACTTTACCTGGTATACTCAGTAAACTTATTCCCTATAATTTTTACACTCTCTTTTATCCCCTTCCCTTTATATAACGGAACTATACATGCTCTCTGCCAATCCCTAGGTACCTTCCCTCTTTCATACATTTATTAAACAAAAATACCAACCACTCCAGCACTATATCCCCCTGCTTTTAACATTTCTGTCATGATTCCGTCAATTCCAGCTGCTTTACCCCTTTCATTCTACGTAATGCCTCACGCACCTCCCCCACACTCACATCCTGCTCTTCTTCACTCCTAAACGATGTTGTACCTCCCTGGCCAGTACATGAAATTACCGCCTCCCTCTTTTCATCGACATTTAAAAGTTCCTCAAAATATTCCCGCCATCTACCCAATACCTCCAGCTCCCCATCTACTAACTCCCCTACTCTGTTTTTAACTGACAAATCCATTCATTCCCTAGGCTTTCTTACCACTGTATGTATATCAACAATTATAATTTTTATTGAATTACTAAATACCTCCAATATAAAGAAAAAGTTATGTATTCTTCTCATATATGTACAGCCTTTCCTCACTTAGTGACGTACTCGTTTACTGACGACTCGCACTTACGACGGGCTTTCTGACCAGTATGCATACCTACATAATGTATATTAGAGCTGATTTCCTCTGTTTATTACAATATACAGTACACTACTGTATAAATATATACAGTGGTACCTCGACTTACGATATTTTTTCATTCCAGAATGCTGTTCAAGTGCCATTACCAAACGAATTTATCTCCTTAAGAAATGTTGTAAAATAGACTAGTCCTTTTAGACCCCCAAAATTACACTTACAAAAGCATTTAAAAAAATAAACTTACATAAAAGGGTGAGTTTGGGGACCATCGTAAGTCGAGGTACCACTGTATTAGAAATGTTATAAATGGTGCAAAGGTGACATTAAAACATCATCAAAGATGGTTGACATAAACCCACTACCATTATAGTATGCTCCTCACTTAGCAACAAATTTGTTTACTGACGCTGTCTCAGGAACGGAACTCCATCGTTAAGTGAGCAGAGGCTGTACAGTATAACAAAACTTATGGTGCTTGGGAGGTATCACACTGATCAAGTGATGGTTAAGTTGCTGTTCCCAGGAGATAGAGCTCAACACACCACAAATAGCTTTAAAAATAAATATGAGAAAATATGAATGGGAATTGTTGGGTTGTATTATGACCTGCCTAGCATGGATCACTTGAATTCACACAGGTCAAGAGTGTACGTTCGCTGACTGGTATGGTACGAGTAAGTGAGGAACTGCACAGTAGAAAACAACAAGCACTTATTCAGACACTGGAGATGAATGCAGGTGCTGGGAAGACTAGAGCAATGAAGCTCACATTACCATACTTTGTCATGAAGCTCTGAGCTTAATTTACAGATTCACAAGACAATATCTACACATTACCACAAACGGATGAAACATTAAGGAAATAATTTGTTCACTAACCCAGATACGTAGTGGCCAGAGTGGCATTTTTCTACCACGGAACACCTCAGGCACACTTATGACCTGTATAACATAACCAATAAATCCATAATATCTATACATTTGCTAGTCCCTCAAAGGAGGTGCCTTGACACTGATGAAGGGCTCTTGATCCAAGAAACTGGAGCTACCCTTCCATCTCATGGATCACACCTCATTATCTCCCATTCCCTATACTAGTCATTATTAGAAACTTAATTCCTAAAGCTACCATAGCTTCATTTCATAGCCTACATTAATCTAGACACTGACTTACCATTCCGCCCGGCACGTTGATACTGTGACTTTTCAACACGGGAGCGATCACAGCCACTGAATCGCCAATTTTAACACCACAGTTGCTTGCCCAGTTATAGACTGTGACAGCAATACAGGAATCTTCCTTGTCCACCAAGCACATGGAAAAAGGGATGCCAGATTCAGGGATGATGGTACACACAACTTTTCCCAAGATCACCTGAAATGCACAAAAGTAAATACAGTTGACTCTCGCTCTTCGAACACTCCAAACTCACCCTTTTATGCAAGTTTATTATTTTAAGTGCTTTTATAAGTGTATTTTTGGGGGTCTGAAATGGACTAATCTAATTTACATCATTCCTTATGGGGATAAATTCGTTTGGTAACAGCACTTGAACTGCATTCTGAAATGAAGAATGTTTGAAAGTCGGGGGTCCACTGTACAGTGGTACCCCGAGTTTCGAACTTTCTTCGTTCCAGAAAGCTGTTCATGTGACGTTACCGAAAGAATTTGTTCCCATAAGGAATAATGTAAATTAGATTAGTCCGTTTCAGACCCCCAAAAATACACTTACAAAAGCACTTTACAGATCACTTGTTCTATCTAGGCTGGAATATTGCTGCACACTAACTGCACCTTTCAAGGCAGGTGAAATTGCTGACCTTGAAAATGTGCAGAGAATCTTCACGGCACGCATAACTGCGATAAACCACCTCAATTACTGGGAACGCTTGAAGTTCCTAAACCTGTACTCTCTAGAACGCAGGTGGGAGAGATACATTATTATATACACGTGGAAAATTCTCGAGGGATTAGTACCAAACTTGCACACGAGAATCACTCTCTACGAAAGCAAAAGACTCGGCAGGCGATGTAACATCCCCCCAATGAAAAGCAGGGGTGCCACTAGCACGTTGAGGGACAACACAATAAGTGTCAGGGGCCCAAGATTGTTCAACTGTCTCCCAGCATACATCAGGGGGATTACCAACAAACCCCTGGATGTCTTCAAGCAGGCACTGGACAGGCACCTAAAGTCGGTACCTGACCAGCCAGGCTGTGGTTTGTACGTTAGACTGCGTGTGGACAGCAGTAACAGCCTGGTTGATCAGGCTCTGGTCCAACGTGAGGCCTGGTCACAGACCGGGCCGCAGGGGCATTGACCCCTGGAATTCTCTCCAGGTAAACAATAATACACTTACATAATTGGTCGAGTTGGGAGCAGTTCGAAACTCAGGGTACCACTGTATTAAAATAATTAATAATAATAATACAGTAATAAAAATAAATGGTAGAAGAGGCTGCAGTATTGTGGGTCATTTGAATTATTATATTCTTGACAAAATGATAATGCAGATCCTTATTTCATAGAAACGTACATGGAAGGAAAAAATGTTTGGTTTTACTGTTCACTTGGTTACAGTTTATATATAATTATGATACAAACACAATTTCATTTTCTCATATATTATTGACTGTTGTAATTTTCCCAAAATGCTCTGCATAACCATGGGCTTTTTGAATGCATTCAAGTGTCACCCATTCCTGTATAAACAATGTATCATGTAGAAATAAACTTGAATTTGAATTAGATGTTCTTGTCTGATTGTTTAGACCTCCAGGCATGGAAAAGATTGAATTTATTTTTCCTTTGACAGTGAACTGGGTGTTATCACAAGGACATCATCATCCACATAAAGTAGCCGGGAAATGGTCAAGGGACTGATATCAGAGAAGCACTCCACTTCCAGAGTCCATGCATAAGTAAGGTATGACAGTACTTATGGGAACCCCATAGCCATACAAAACTTTTACTTATAACAGACGAGCTAATTTTCTGTTCTTCACGTCGATGACCTTCAATCTGATGAGGCCTCTTGAGTGGTGGAGATGGGCACTCGTGATGGGCCTAAAAGTATGAACATATGCTTTAGTTTGTGTAGAGCACTGTTAATCCCCAAAGTGATGGGTTTTGTCAGTGTGTATTAGGCAGCCCTTATACAGTGGTACCCCGAGTTTTGAACTTTCTTCGTTCCAGAATGCTGTTCAAGTGCTGTAGATGCTGTAATGTTCATCATTCTTGCATTTCCTCACTTATCACTTGTTGTGATCCTAAGGTCTGTTTGGGTTGAGTTGGTTGAGTGGGTTCATGGAGGACACCCATAAGGATGCCTTGCATAAATCCATTTTGGTATTCTGAGTCACCAAATGGTAGTTCTGTGTTATGAGGTCAAGGTTTGGTTTGTTTGAAGAGTCTGGTAGCAAACTTGAAGTCTGTGCTTAAGGCTTTGGTTTCAGTATTTGAGCCTAGGGTAAAAAGAAAGTTCTGTTACCTTAGTCATTGCAACCCCAAACCAGTCAGTTAGGGACTGCCTAAAATACACACAAAAACATACCAACGAGACACGTCACCTTGGGGATTAACAGTGCACATACACAAATTAGTAGGACTGCCAAACTATTAGGTACCATCAGTTACCCCTATCTCAACCACTCAAGGGACCTCCATAACAGATTCAAGGACATCAACGAGAAGAAATAATAAAAATGTAACATCTGTCTTTACACATGCGCAAAAGAGTCCCTCATTTGTAGAATGTTTCACCCAGTAGTGGATAAAACATTGTACAGTGGAACCTCAGTTTTCATATGCCCTAGTCTGTATGTAAAACTATAGTTATTCTCTATAAAATGTATTTTTTGTTAATATTTTTGGGTGTCTTGAACGGATTAATTGGATTTACATTACATATTTCTTATGGGAAATATTAACAAAAAATACATTTTATAGAGAATAACTATAGTTTTACATACAAACTAGGGCATACAAAAACCAAGGTTCCACTGTACTGTACTTAAATAAAGAACTCCTCTGAATTTGTCCTTTTCACCAACTGTTGTCGTATTGTCAGTGTCTGCACCATTTCTCCTCGCACAGGTCAAGCCATCACACTGCTCCATAAAATCACACCTGACAAGCAACTACCACTGTCTTGCCAAGATTTTGTTGAGACAACTTGATATTAAATTCAATAGGGTCATTTGCAAGCAGAAATTCTGTATGGCTATGGAGTCTCCCACAAGTGTTCTCACCTAACTTATACATAGTCTGTCAGCTGAGCACATGTCTGATATCATCCCTTAAACCATCACCTGGTTACATTACGTGGCTGACATCCTCGTGATTAAACCCAGACACTTTAATCTGGAAAACTTCCAGTCCAGGAAGAAATAAATGAAATACTTCCATTTCTGGACATCAAAGTAATCAAATAAGAGCATCTGTTCAAACTGACCAAAAACTAAGTACAGTGGACCCCCGAGTAACGTAAAAACTTCATTCCAGAAGCCTGCTCAAGTGCCATTACCGAACGAATTTACTCCCTTAAGGAATAATGTCACGTAGGTTAGTCTATTTCAGACCCCCAAAAATACACTTCCACAAGCACTTACAATATTATACTTACATAATTGTACGATTTCTGGGGTGTTCGTTACTCGGGGGTCCACTGTACTATTTTGTTTCTTGCTTACAGCATAGAAGATATGCAGCCCAATAGGAATGTTGCTATACACCTAGCCCTCCACTTTCGCAAGTTCCACTTTCGCGAGCTTCGAACATCCGCGAATGCCCATTATTTATTATTTGTTATTAAACCATAACGTGTACAGTGGACCCCCGAGTTTCGTAAAAACTTCAATCCTGAAATCTGCTCAAGTGCCATTACCGAACGAATTTACTCCCTTAAGGAAAAATGTCACGTAGGTTAGTCTATTTCAGACCCCAAAAATACACTTCCACAAGCACTTACAATATTATACTTACATAAATGTACGATTTCCGGGGTTTACGAAACTCGGGGGTCCACTGTATATACAATATTTTACGATGTTTTCATGTGTTTTATGATTGTTCGTGGTTCAATAGGTTAAGGAAGCAGTATTGTTAGACTAAGTAAATGCTATTATTATATTTCCCTACAATATATTTGTGCATCAAAACATTCACGAACGCTACAGTACAGCATTATTATATTTCCCTACAAAATACAGTGGACCCCCGCCTAACGAGCAAAATTCATTCCAGAAGCCTGCTCAAGTGCCATTACCGAATGAATTTACTTCCTTAAGAAATAATGTCACGTAGGTTAGTCTATTTCAGACCCACAAAAATACACTTCCACAAGCACTTACAATATTATACTTGCATAACTGTAAGATTTCCGGGGTGCTCGTTAGGCAGGGGTCCACTGGATTTCGTCAATAATTCTTTCCAGAAGGCTGTTCAAGTGCCGTTACCGAACGAATTTCTTCCCATAAGTACGAATGTAAATTAGATTAGTCCGTTTCAGACCCCCAAAAATACACTTACAAAAGCCCTTCAAAAATACACTTACATAATTGTTCAAGTTGGGAGCAGTATGAAATCTGGGGGTCCACTGTATTTGCGCACCAAACATTCGCGAATTTTCAAGATTCACGAGGTTCTTGATCCCCTAACCCTCACGAATGTGGAGGGCCTCCTGTATTACTGAAAGTCTTCCTGCTTTAAAATTACTTACATACTTTATTCTGCAGACACCAAGGCCCACCTATACTAAAAACCCAAAATGAAATAAAATGTATTTTACCCACAAAAGGATCAATCGCTGTTGCATAAATATCAGATAGAAATGGCATAAGTGTTGCTGTCCTGACATACAAAACTATTATCTAGCTAGTTCAGTATTCTGAGCCAGAACAACATAAAAACTGGGGTCTACATGTGGCAAAGGTTACTTGTGGAAATGGCACATGACATCAATACCAGGATTATTCTACATAAACACACTTGGATATTCTCATCAACAAGTCATCTTATCCGCCAAGATAAATATGCATTCTTCAAAGTTTGGAATGATGCTGAACTCATCGTTAAAGAGGAATGCATAAGATACATACGAGGAAGGGGGTAAAGAAGGTTTTGTGGGCGAGGGGCTTGGACTTCCAGCAAGCGTGTGTGAGCATGTTAGATAGGAGTGAATGGAGACAAATGGTTTTTGGAACCTGATGAGCTGTTGGAGTGTGAGCAGGGTAATATTTTGTGAAGAGATTCAGGGAAACCAGTTAGCCAGACTTGAGTCCTGGAAATAAACAGTACAATGCCTGCACTTTAACCCTTTAACTGTCCAAACGTAGATATACGTTTGTACGCGTACTGCTCCGAACGTAGATCTACGTTTTATTTTTCATTCGTTCAAATTTAGCGCGATAGGCCTGAGTCGCCTAGACATGAGAGAATGGGTCTACGCCCTCAGTGTGCGCAGACTCCATCTTGGGTCAACATCATGGCACACCCCCATGATTCACTCACGCTTCGTCGTATTAACACTCTACTATTCTCAGAAAGTGATAGGGAACGCGAGCTTAGTGGATTTGACAGTGATATAGCCACTAATAATCAAGGAATAAGTGAAACTATTGATGACAACCCAGATAACCCTCAGCCCATCACCTCTGGGGTGGCCAGTGTGGACAGTGTGGCCATACCAGACCCTCAGCCCAGCACTTCTGGGATGGCCAGTGTGGACAGTGTGGCCATACCAGACCCTCAGCCCAGCACCTCTGGGGTTGCTAGTGTTACTACCCAAAGGCAACTCCGCAAGAGGAAATTATCATTTTCCATGTGTTATAATAATGACGATAGTGAAAGTGATATAAGTGACGATGATGAAATCGATTTTATGCCCATAGACGATTCGTCGAGTGAAAGTGATTATCATTTTTCCCCAGTGAAACGTGCTTTTAGGCGTCATTACCTACTTTCAGGCAGTGTGCCATATGCAGTCAGAGGCAAGGGTCGTGGCAGGTCACAATCCAAAACCCTTGCCACTGATAGTGAAAGTGATAATGAAGGAGAGTATGCTGGGATGGAGGAAGAGGTTGTGGGTGGCATGGTGCCTGGTCCTCGTGGAACGGTGTGTGGACAGACAAAGGACCACGAGGCACCCTCTCAACCATGTGCTGGCCCCACTCCCATCCCTCCTCCTTCTCCCCCACATCCCATGCCACAGGTCCACCCTGCACCATCTGATCGTGAATGGAATTGGACTGAACATACACCATTCGTGCCACATCCTTTCAATTTTGATGGCAGTGGAAGTGGCATCATGCCACACTGTCCCATCACAAATGAGTCTACAGAGTTAGACTATTTTCAACTATACTTTGATGAGCCAATAATCAACCTGATTGTTACCCAGACCAACCTGTACTACCAGTATACAATGGCCCATGCAGATGTTTCAGAATCGTCACGGCTGCTCAGGTGGAAAGATACAACTGTGGCTGAAATGTATTTATTCCTTGGCACTGTCATACTTATGCCACACACATATAAGAACAATATAGCAAACTACTGGTCCACAGACTCCTTCATTAGCACTCCAGTCTTCCGTGACCTCCTTCCCTGCAACAGATTCATTCTGTTGCTACGAATGTTGCATTTCTCAGACAGGAATACACCAAACCGAAATGACCTCCTTTACAAAATCCGGGAATTGTTTATGTATCTCAAGCAAAAATTCAGTGCCTACTTTTATCCATTCAAGAACATTGTTGTTGACGAGTCCTTGGTTCTGTTCAAGGGACGACTGTCATTCAAACAATATATACCAAGCAAACGTAATCGCTTTGGTATAAAACTGTTTGTTATGTGTGACTGTGAGACTGGTCTTGTGTTGGATGTTATTATCTACACAGGGAAAAATACACTCGATGATACCAGGCACATGTTGGGCATTTCTGGTGATGTTGTTCGCAAGATGATGCAGCCATACCTTGGCAAAGGTCATACATTGTTCACAGACAACTGGTACACAAGCCCTATGCTTGCTGATTTCCTACGTGTGAACAATACTGATATATGTATGTGGAACAGTGAGAAGAAATAGAAAACACATGCCAAAGTTCACTGTAGGAAGTGTAGTGCAAGCGTTTCATGCCAATGACATCATGGCACTGACATGGCATGACAAAAGGGACGTGACGTTGCTGTCAACCATCCACAGAAACGAGATGGTACAGACAGACAGAATGAGCAAACTCAACAATCAACCTGTTGAAAAGCCAGCTATTGTCATCAACTAAACGAACAATATGCGACTAGTCGACAAGTGTGACATGATGATAGGCTTTGTTGACTGTGTTCGTAGGAGTCGCAAGTGGTATATAAAAGTGTTTTTCCACCTTGTTGACATTGCAATGCTCAATGCCTTCAACATGTTCGAAATAAAGACTGGGAAGTGACAACAATATGCGGAATTCACCCTAAATGTCATCAAGCAGATAGCGAGAAAGTATGGTACCACACCTATACCTGCCACTCCACAGCGATCTGTCACCCCACAACAGCGACCTGTTACCCCACAACCAGAAGGGGAAGTGCCCAATCGAATAATCCCTAACTGTCACTGCCTGATACCATTACCATCTACTCCAAAGAAGAAATACTCTCAGAAAAAGTGTGTTGTGTGTGCTTACACTACACAGCGACCCCAAGTGCGAAAAGACACACGATACATGTGTCAGCAATGTGGAGTGGCACTCTGTATGAATCCATGCTTCTTGGAGTATCATACAGTGGTGGACTTCTAGAAACATAAATGGGACCTGTAAATACCTTGTACAGTGGTACCCCGGTTTACGATGGTCCCCAAACTCACCCTTTTATGTAAGTTTATTTTTTTAAATGCTTTTGTAAGTGTAATTTTGGGAGTCTAAAAGGACTAGTCTATTTTACAACATTTCTTAAGGAGATAAATTCGTTTGGTAATGGCACTTGAACAGCATTCTGGAATGAAAAAATATCGTAAACCGGGGTACCACTGTATATATATGTAAACAATAGTATGTGATTGAACCAGGTGTACAAATTCATCAATCAGTGTGAACATGTGTGTTTGTGACAGTATGATTACTAATTCAGTACCAAACATTTGTGTCTAAACAAGAATTGGCAATGAAATCAAAAGATCTGCATCAAAACATTATTATCATAGCATGAAAACAACAGAAAATGGAAAAAGAATTGGTAAAAAACGATAAATGTTTATTGTTTCTGCAAGCGGCAGTGCTCCATGTTGCTGACACCACATCATTTAGCACCAACTTCGCGGGCTTATATCTCTGTAAGTACTGGCCTTAATTTTTTTTTTTTAGGATATCCTGTTTATAAAAATGCGCTCTTCATTTAATTTTTTTTTTTTTTTAAATATTCGGAGCAGTACGCGAGTGAACGTAGATCTACGTGTGGACAGTTAAAGGGTTAAAGGAGGGGTTTGGGATACTGGCAGTTTGGAGGGACTTCTAAACTGTCATATGTGAATGCCTCTGCAAAAATAGTGATTATGTATGAGTGATTGTGAAAGTGTTAAGATTTCATTCAGATTTTTAACCCCGGAGGGTTAGCCATCCGGGATAACCCAAGAAAGTCAGTGCGTCATTGAGAACTGTCTGTCTTATTTCCATTGGGGTCCTCAATCTTGTCCCCCCAGGATGCAACCCACACCAGTCGACTAACACCCAGGTACCTACTTGCTGCTAGGTGAACAGGACAACAGGTGTAAGGAAACGCATCAAAATGTTTCCACCCCACCGGGAATCGAACCCGGGTCCTCTGTGTGTGAAGCGAGAACTTTGCCAGGTTTTTGGGTTTTTCTTTCTTTTTTGGGTCACCCTGCCTCAGTGGGAAATGACCGAAGCATTAAAAAAAAAACCACATGAGATTTCTGGAAATATCAATCGTTCATATACACAACATCCTAA
This sequence comes from Cherax destructor, assembly GCA_009830355.1. Lineage (NCBI taxonomy): Eukaryota > Metazoa > Arthropoda > Malacostraca > Decapoda > Parastacidae > Cherax > Cherax destructor. Next base: position 6,305 of record WNWK01034004.1, on the reverse strand, counting down.
AAAAAATAAGGGTGGTTTCAGCATCACTAAACCCCCATGTGTTATTGTTCCTATGTGGCCAGACACCTGGATATAGTCAGGTGAGCTAAAACCCTCATACCCACCTACCAACACTTCAACATCTAACCCAGAAACCTGATTTAAAACACTCTACACCTCACCAACAGTATTTAAGGCAGTTTGTAAGTTCCATTTTGATTTGAGAAACCACAGCTGTGATCAAAACTTATAAATAAGCTTTTCCTCTGCTATAAAAATCTCATACAACCACACCTGTCACCGTGGTTTTGAATGTCAAAATGTGTCGGACGCTACACAAGTTATGTATGGAAGTGTATTATTGAGAGGGTAGACAATGGTATCATTTGACATGCTATACAATATAATTCTTCAAAGTTAATGCACATACAATAATCTGAAGACCCATACGATGCACACAGCATTTCAGGCAAAACTTGCGTTTAGTCTTGAAAACTACGTACCAGTACAGTGGACCCCCGGAAATCGGACATAATTTGTTCCAGAATGCTGTTCTAGTGTCGTTACTGAACGAATTTGTTCTCATAAGGACAAATGTAAATTAGATTACAGTGGTACCTCGACTTACGATATTTTTTCATTCCAGAATGCTGTTCAAGTGCCATTACCAAACGAATTTATCTCCTTAAGAAATAATGTAAAATAGACTAGTGTGTTTAGACCCCTAAAAGTACACTTACAAAAGCATTTAAAAAAATAAACTTACATAAAAGGGTGTGTTTGGGGACCATCGTAAGTCGAGGTACCACTGTAGTCCGTTTCAGACCCCCAGAAATACACTTACAAAAGCACTTACAAAAATACACTTACATAATTGTTCGAGTTGGGAGCAGTACGATTTCTGAGGGTCCACTGTAGTTTTATTTTTTAAGGGTCTAATACATGGTATTAAAAGGAAATTAAAAAAGTATACAAATAAGTTAATTCATTAATTAGAAAATTAAATTATAATTAGTTTTAACCCTTTCAGGGTTATAGACGTACTAGTACGGCTTACGCCCTGGGGTTATTGACGTACTAGTACGCCTAAATTCTAGTGCCCTCAAATCAAGCAGAAACAGGCTGTTAGGCCTAGATGTGATAGAATGGGTCTGTGCGGTCAGTGTGCGCAGTATAAAAAATTCCTGCACCACTCAGTGCATAATGAGGAAAAAAAAAACTGACCGTATTTTTGGTTTAAAACAGCGACTTTGCAGTCTATTTTCGTATGGTATTTATTGATGTATTCTCGTTTTCTTGGTCTCATTTGATAGAATGGAAGATATATTACAGAAATAGAGATGATTTTGATTAGTTTGACAATGACAAGTACCTTGAAATTGAGCTCAAAGTAGCGAAAATGTTTGATTTTTGACGATGTTCAAGAGTAAACAAATCACACCATGCATCCAATACACATCAACTCGCGAGTCTAATATTCATGCACAAGTGCTCTGATATTGTTTATACCATTTTTACAATGATGCAGTTGTATACATAACAGTAAATCTTCTATTTTTTTGTGAGAATAAAAATTCAAAATGATAAGCAAAAGTAATGTAAGAGGGGCCTGGAAACGTGACTAATGAACAGAGAAGATGTTATTTTAGTGCCAGGAATGTCTGCCTTGTTTATTCTGGACCCTATTTTGAAATTGGCATCGTTTGAAATTTGTGAGAGATTGGCCAAATTGCCATTTTCTGACCACTATTTTAGGTAGTTGTAATTGGTAAATAGCAGTTTCTTGTACTCAATCGATATAAGAAATGGAGTTCTAGCGAAATAGCTATAATTTTAGTAGACTGAAACATTGGAATTTGCCGAAAATAGGGCTCAAAGTGGGCGAAATCGCCGATGCGTAAATGTCATCCATACCGATAACTTCGCGAAAGCATAATTCCGTTAGTTTTCGATCAAATTTCATAATTTTTGTGGTGTTATGATCGGAAAAAGATACTCTATCATTTCATAAGAATTTTTTTTTTTTTTTTTAAATTCTTGGACCCTGAGAACGAGTTTCGGAGACCCCCCTTGGACCCTGAAAGGGTTAAAAGAGGGAAATAGTGCTAGTTTATGAAGTTAAAATATAAAATAATATTAAGTTCTATGGTACTAGTTTATAAAGTTATAATGTAAGTTCTCTGGCACTAGTTTATAAAGTTAAAATACAAGACAATATAAGTTTGGAGGAAAATGTCCTTACAGACATGGATATAAGGAAATAAAGAAGGATAATACTATGTAAAATTCTTGGTAAAATAGTTGTATCCGATAGAAGAGATGGCAGCATGCGATCGATACAATAGTTGTATCTGATAGAAGAGATGGCAGCATGCGATCGATACAATAGTTGTATCTGATAGAAGAGATGGCAGCATGCGATCGATACAATAGTTGTATCTGATAGAAGAGATGGCAGCATGCGATCGATACAATAGCTGTATCTGATAGAAGAGATGGCAGCATGCGATCGATACAATAGCTGTATCTGATAGAAGAGATGGCAGCATGCGATCGATACAATAGTTGTATCTGATAGAAGAGATGGCAGCATGCGATCGATACAATAGTTGTATCTGATAGAAGAGATGGCAGCATGTGATCGATACAATAGTTGTATCTGATAGAAGAGATGGCAGCATGCGATCGATACAATAGTTGTATCTGATAGAAGAGATGGCAGCATGTGATCGATACAATAGTTGTATCTGATAGAAGAGATGGCAGCATGCGATCGATACAATATATTGTAGTAGAAAGAAAAAACAGAACCAGAAAGTACAGGAGAATAAGTAATGGATGAAAATAAGTGGGTTTCAAGATTTGTTTGATATCACTTTCCAAAAACCTGACACAGAAGTTCTGAACCAAATAAAACGTGATCTAAATTTGGGTAGTGTTAATAGTAATACTTTGTGTAAAATGTTTACTGGTAGGTAAGCTGTACAGTTCCACAATTAGCTGCCCCCTCCTGGTTGATCAGGAACTGATGACATTCCCTCTTCAAGACAGCTAGGGGTTTGTTGATAATTCTCCTTATGAATGGAAGGAGAGTACCTTTATGTTTGATGAGATCCGGGAGTCTTTCTTCTCCTGGAGCCAGGTCATGGGCCAGGCTTGGCTGGTGCTAGCCTGTCAACCAGGTGATGCTGATGAGTGTTGAAAATTTAAAAAGTTGCATATGAAAACTGATGGAATAAATAATGTGTTGGCACTTATAGTAAACAAGGACCCTATACCCTAATGATAGTGGATGTTGGGTAGAGAGGTTCACTATAGATCCTCTCATGACACCGAAGCAGTAGTAAGAGAACTGTTGCTATGAGAGAAATGAGTGGGATAGGTTTACTTGGATCTACAAGTGAACACACTGTATCACCTCAAGAAACCAAGGTTAACATCCCTACCCATCCTTCAGAGTGTACACACTACCCTTCTCACCTCCAGGACTCAAGGCCAGCTAACTCTGACAGTTATAGTATCTTATTAGAAGACATTTCATCCACCAGGGGCAGTCATCCACCTATGGGACATTCAAACTGATCAGTTGATAACAGCATAACCTACACACTATATCATCATAAGTTAGTGTAAGAAAGAACTACTATCAGTCTTCTCACCTATCCTCGTTATTACCTCGCCCAACAGTGCCATGGGTACCAGGTCGGGCTTTCTCCCACTGGTGAGATTAGTTCCTCCTTTTTCATATGGTCCCAGCTGGCTAGTGTTGATATCCTGCGGAGACACAAAAAAATAAACATAAAAATAGCTGGTTCATGTTAAAGGAATGAAATCCTTCTGAATGAATTGGCATAGGACACTTTCTGTTCTAGAAAATATTAATTTAATTGCAATTTTGGAATAGCTCTGCCTTTCTCTCAGTTGCTAAAGTGTTAAAAGCACAAACTAAATGCCATATACAGTGGACCCCGAGTTTCGTAAACCCCGGAAATCGTACATTTATGTAAGTATGTATAATATTGTAAGTGCTTGTGGAAAAGTATTTTTGGGGGTCTGAAATAGACTAACCTACGTGACATTTTTCCTTAAGGGAGTAAATTCGTTTGGTAATGGCACTTGAGCAGACTTCAGGAGTGAAGTTTTTACGAAACTCGGGGGTCCACTGTAGTGTGATACTGTACCAAAATTATTTTTGAAAACATTTTGTTTTGAAAAATATAACTTATAAGACCTTAGAGCAAAAATTAGAGGACTGTTTAACTAGTCATGGCATCTGGTAACAGTTTGTAACAAACGACTTGTTACTGACAATAATGAATAAAAGACACAGGTTGCAGAACAAACTTGTACTGGGACATTCTGGTCTATGTTCAACTTTATCAAGTGATACAGAAGGTACAAAATATTGTACCTGGATATAGAATACAGCAGAACCCTCTATCTGCGGCTTCAGTATCCACGGTTTCAGTTATCCATGGTTTATCGTGACCCAAAAATAACCCTTAATTTTGCTTAATAATGGCCTCAAAGTGCAAAAATCATGACGGTGGCAGTTCTTCAAAGCCTAAGAGAAACCGTGAAGTGCTTCCCATCAGTGAAAAAGTGATAATTCTCGACTTATCGTGCAAAGAGCAAGGTTAGAGGGAAGAAAAGTCATTGAAGGAAACATGAGAGAGAGAGAATGTAGAGATAACTGGTATAATGAATGTAGCATATAGGAACTTGTATATGCAAAACGATAAGTCCTTCACATTCTTGTATTATAAGGTTCATTTGAGTATTGGTAATCAAAAGTGGAGCAAACTTGATAACATTATTCAAGATCAACTGAAAATATGCGTTTGTATATACAGCCTCTCCTCACTTAGCGACTTACTTGTTTACTGATGGCTCGGACTTAGGATGGGCTCTCTGACCAGTATGAATACCTAAGTAATGTGTATTAGAGCTGATTTCCTCTATTCTGTTTATTACAATATACAGTGGACCCCTGGTTAACGAACACCCCAGAAATCGTACAATTATGTAAGTGTATTTTTGGGGGTCTGAAATAGACTAACCTACATGACATTATTTCTTAAGGAAGTAAATTCGTTTGGTAATGGCACTTGAGCAGGCTTCTGGTATGAAGTTTTTTCGTTAACCCGGGGTCCACTGTACAGTGGACCCCCAACTTTCAGTCATAACCGTTCCAGGAGCTAGACCTTAATTCGAATTGTTCGAAAGTTGAACCCTTATTTCCCATAAGAAATAATGTAAATACTAATTAATCCATTCCAGACACCCAAAATATTCACAAAAATTAATATTGTAAAGATTAACTATACTTTTAAATACACAAAACAATTATAAATATACTATATAGTGTATAATAAATTTATAATTAAACATTTAAAAAACATTTACTTACCCTTTATTGAAGAGACTTTTGCATCTGGAAGATAGGGAGGAAGACAGGTGAGGGCTTAGTGTTTGGAAGGGAATCTCCCCCCATAAGGACTTCAGGTAACAAGTCCCCCTCTGGGGTTACTTCCTTCTTTGTCTTTTAATACCACTAGAACCAGCTTGAGAGTCACTAGACAGCTGTCTAGAAAAAAAACTGTCCAGAGTCCTCTGTTTCTGGCATCTCTTTAACATTTTCCCTGAAGTGGGACAAGGTTTTGTCATTGAAAAAGTTGCACATGTGGCTTGCTTCAGCTTGCTCAGGGTGAAATTCTTCAACGAAACTTTGCACATCATTCCACTTTGAGAACATTTCCTTAATCCGTGAAGAAGGCACCTCACCTGCCCATCTTCCTCCTCCTGTGAATCAATTCCTCTACTGTGGTCTGATGCTGTTGGAGATGAAGCTCTTGCAGCTCTTGAGTGGTCCTCCACCAACTCTTCCACTTCCTCACCACTCACCTCCAACCCCAGGGACTTGCCCAATTCCACAATACCTTCCACAACAGGCACAGAGTCGTCAGGGTCAGGGTCAGCCTCAAATCCTTCAAAATCCCTCTTTTCAACACAATCCGGCCACAGTGGTCTCCAAGCAGAGTTCAAAGTCCTGAAGTCACCCTCCCAAGCCTTACCTATAAGGCCTATGCAATGGAGGATACTGATGTGATCTTTCCAGAACCTCTTAGGGTCAAATTAGTGTCCGAGGTCACTTCAAAGCACTTTTGAAACATTGCTTTGGTGTAGAGTTTTTTGAAGTTAGAAATGATCTGCTATTCCATGGGCTGGAGGAGAGGAGTGGTAGGAGGCAAGAACTTCACTGTGATGAAACTGAAGTTCTCAGACAAATAGTCATCCAAGTTGTGAGGATGAGCAGGAGCATTGTC
>WNWK01034003.1:0-20724 GCA_009830355.1 Cherax destructor | reverse complement strand
GGTTTGGTTTTGGGGGCCCATCACCAAATCAACGATTCGGTTCAGTCAATGATAATGCGGGTCTGGCAATGGGAAAGGTGATGTGGATTCCACTCGCATATTTGCCATTGTCATTCCTGCATTGAGCTGGTTGCTGTACGGTCGTCTCTGTCTATTGGCTGTTGTTCTGCCTTGACTACCATGGTGTAAACTAATACTACTCTCTCTGTATATAGTGTACATACTTGTAAAAAGCCTTATAATTTACTTGGTGAAGGAAAATACAAAACTCATATATATATTCATAATTGCTTGGTGAAGGAAATACAATTCAAAGCATTTTCTACTGTGTTTATTTGCTTCAAGCTTTTACACTCAGGATAACAGGCCTTTGAACCTGAGGTTGTAATACTTGATTATTATGATCTTTATTGTTTTAGAAATGATCATTAGTGATCTTTGCTGTCTTAGTAATGATCATTATTTACCTTTACTGTCTTAGTAATGATCATTATTGATCTTTACTGTCTTAGTAATGATCATTATTGAGCTTTACTGTCTTTGAAATGATCATTATTGTTCTTTACTGTCTTAGTAATGATCATTATTGATCTTTACTGTTTTAGAAATGATCATTAGTGATCTTTACTGTCTTAGTAATGATTATTATTGACCTTTACTGTCTTAGTAAGGATCATTATTGATCTCTACTGTCTTAGTATTGATCATTATTGATCTTTACTGTCTTAGTAATGATCAATATTGATCTTCACTGTCTTAGTAATGATCATTATTGATCTTTACTGTCTTAGTAATAATCATTATTGATCTTTTCTCTCATAGTATTGATCATTATTGATCTTTTCTGTCTTAGTAATGATCATTATTGATCTTTACTGTCTTTGTAATGATCAATATTGATCTTTACTTTGTTTAAACTAATATATATTGATACTTTTATTTATAAATATTATTGTGCTTAGATATATTTGCTTTTATTAGTTATCATTAACAATTACTAGTGTCACCGTTACTTTTGTTATAGAGATTAACATTAACAGTTACTAGTGTCACTGTTACTTTTGTTAGAGAGATTAACAGTAACAGTTACTACTGTCACTGTAATCTTTTGTTAGATATTAACTATACAGTTGCATGTTGCTTTTGTTAGAGATTAATAATAAGTTACTAATGTCATTGCTGCTTGTTTTAACGTTAAATAGTAACTGTTATCACTGTCACTGTTGCTTTTGTTAGAGAGAAACAGTAATCACTGTTATCAATAGTTATCATTATTCAGTAAGTCACGATCTTGTACATTCATGTTTACTGTTGGTAAAAATGACTGTCATGTTAAATTTAATTTATATAAACATTTGATGTTTAATGAAATACAGAGAAAATAATTAATTTTATTAACACTGTGTAAACACTGACAGTATTATGTAACACTGTGTAAACATTGACAGTATTATGTAACCCAGTGTAAACATTGATATTTTATGTAACACAGTGTAAACACTGATATTATTATGTAACACAGTGTAAACACTGACAGTATTATGTAACACAGTGTAAACATTGACAGTATTATGTAACACAGTGTAAACATTAACAGTATTATGAAAAGTGTAAACATTGACAGTATTATGTAACACAGTGTAAACACTGACATTATTATGTAACAGTGTAAACATTGACAGTATTATGTAACACAGTGTAAACACTGACAGTATTATGTAACAGTGTAAACAATGACAGTATTATGTAACACAGTGTAAACACTGACATTATTATGTAACACAGTGTAAACATTGACAGTATTATGTAACACAGTGTAAACATTAACAGTATTATGAAACAGTGTAAACATTGACAGTATTATGTAACAGTGTAAACACTGACATTATTATGTAACAGTGTAAACATTGACAGTATTATGTAACACAGTGTAAACACTGACATTATTATGTAACACAGTGTAAACATTGCCAGTATTATGTAACACAGTGTAAACATTGACATTATTATGTAACACTGTGTAAACACTGGCATTATTATGTAACACTGTGTAAACATTGACAGTATTATATACACAGTGTAATCATTGACAGTATTATGTAACACAGTGTAAACACTGACATTATTATTTAACACTGTGTAAACATTGACAGTGTTATGTAACACAGTGTAAACACTGACATTATTATGTAACACAGTGTAAACATTGACAGTATTATGTAACGCAGTGTAAACATTGACAGTGTTATGTAACAGTGTAAACACTGACAGTATTATGTGACACAGTGTAAACACTTACATTATTATGTAACACAGTGTAAAAATTGACAGTATTATGTAACACAGTGTAAACACTGACATTGTTATGTAACACAGTGTTAACACTGGCAGTATTATGTAACTGTGAAAAATATTTATACAAAGTTTTCAATACATTAACATTAATTAACATTTGTTAATTCTTAAATTATTGTTAGATATTTAAGGTAAAATAATTCATTTATAAGACGTCAGTGTTTAAACATTATTAATTAACTTGTTATAACATTAATGTTAGATACATTAACATTACTCTGAACAACTTGCAAACTAGAATATTTTAACATTGAACAATGTTAATAGTCACAGTAAACATTGAACAATATTAATAGTCACAGTAAACATTGAACAATGTTATACAAGTCTCATTAAGCATTGAACAATGTTATACAAATCTCAGAAAACATTGAACAAGATATCCAGACTTGATGGTCTGGACAAGATATCCACACTTGATGTTCTGGAAAAGATATCCAGGCTTGATGGTCTGGACAAGATATCCAGCCTTGATGGTTTGGACAAGATATCCAGACTTGATGGTCTGGACAAGATATCCAGTCTTGATGGTCTTGACAAGATATCCAGGCTTGATGGTCTGGACAAGATATCCAGACTTGATGGTCTGGACAAGATATCCAGACTTGATGGTCTGAACAAGATATCCAGACTTGAGGGTCTGGACAAGATATCCAACCTTGATGGTCTGGACAAGATATCCACACTTGATGGTCTGGAAAAGATATCCAGGCTTGATGGTCTGGACAAGATATCCAGACATGATGGTCTGGACAAGATATCCAGACATGATGGTCTGGACAAGATATCCAGCCTTGATGGTCTGGACAAGATATCCAGGCTTGATGGTCTGAACAAGATATCCAGACTTGATGGTCTTTACAAGATTTCCAGACTTGATGGTCTGGACTCTACACCTACTGTGAATTGGTTATCCAGGCTTACTGGTTTGTATAAGTCATCCAGGTTTACTGGTCAGTAATAGTTATACAGCCTTTATCTGGACAAGTTATCCAAGCTTACTAGACTGGACAAGTTATTCAGGATTCCTGGTCAGATCAGTTTATCCAGGCATATTAGTCATAACAAGTTATCCAAGCCTCCTATTCAAGACAAGTTATACTGGCTACCTAGTCAGTACTAGATATCTCGGCAACTTATTAAGGACATGTTATCCTGGCTTTCTGGCCTGGACAAGTTGATGGCCTAGCTGTGATGGCCTAGCAAGGACCCACATAACACTAAGATACGTAGATACCCAGAATTATATAATTCATCTGCAGAAATCACCCAAAATACCCTATATAACCAACTGAAGACTTGTGTCACCGCCATCTACCCCGCTGCCAGACAAAAGGAAAACGCCAACATCTGCACACTACCCAGTATCTACAATTCATCTGACACAACTGTCAATGACCAGGGGACAGGGCAACAAGAGAAGGTCCAGTAATCAACCAAGGACTCCCAGCAACACAGGTGAGATAAGCAATACTACACGGAAAACTTCTCCTGCCAGCCAGGACACAACCCTCACCACCACCCAGCGCCACCACCACCACAACACTCGCCTGTCAACAACAACAAATATGGCCACTCCCACAAGCATCCAAGATAATTCCTTCTCTGAATTTGAGGATTTGAACATTAAATACCCAGAAATAGCCGAACTCATCAGGAGGCAAAGTAAAAAAATCAGCATGTTAACTCGGGAAATGGATGAACTAAAAGTCCAGTGATATGTTAACCCGGTAAATTAAGGACTTGCAAACCACCAACACAGTGCATGGACAGGATTACAGCTTTAGAAAATAATCAAACAGCACCGGACCAACTAACCATCACCCACACCCAGTCAGAGGACTCCATCAACCTCCTAAAAGAACAAGTTACCCATCTGACTACCAACAACAAGAATGAAAGAGAAAGAGTGGACTTACAACTTACAGATGTTATGAACAATTTTCAAGACCACTTCGACCAACAACAATTATCTGACTCAGTTGTAGTGAACAACAAACATCTTCCAGCAACTATAACTCAGGAAACATGTAAACAAACCACTTTGCAACTTATCCAAGACCATCTTCTTAACATACCAAGTGATGAAATAAAGGAGTGTAAAGTGATAGGATACCAAACTGGAAAGAAATCAGTAATACTAAAATTCAACTGTAGCTCTCAGAGAAATAATCTTCTAAATACTTCAATTACCGTGAAAAGTGAGGTGTATGTAAACGAATGCCTGACCAAACTACGGCAAAATCTCCTCTATAGACTAAGAAAGTTATGACATGGCAGGAAAATTCACCAGTGCTTTGTGAGAGATGGAAAAATTGTTGTTAAAAAAGAGCCAACAGGAAAGAGATATACTATTTCTACTGAACACGAACTGAAAAAGTTCCTCAGAGACTCCGGCCTCACTGAACTGGAATAAAATGCAGTTTGTACCCACTTTCTGCGAATAGTGTTATGAAACACCAATTCTTTATCAATTTAATATCTACAAACTCAAGTATTCTTTTCAATTTGTCAATCTGACAGCAATAAATTGTCAAATTTGCTCAAACACTACCTGTAGCTTGTATTTTTTTTTTTATCTCTTAGCAGTCTATTAATTTAGAGCTATACTTTTGTTTAACCCTTTACCGAGCCATGAATCAAATTTGAGAAAGTGCAACATTTGCAACCCATAATCTGATACTATAAGCAATTCTAAGACCTATTTATAAGTGGTCATTTTTCAAGTTTATTTATTTTTGGGTCATAAAATGGCCTTTTTGGCAGAATCGAATATGAGGCCAACCCCAACAAAGTTTAAACTACAGGTGACAGATTTGTATCAGATTTGATACCATTCCTGACAACGGTATGTGTCTAAAAGAATCATAACAGCTACTAATAACTGATAATAAATGGCATATATATACATTTAAGGTTTATTAATAAACAACTGGGTTAAACCAAAGGCACAGTAACTTGATTTCAATAATTTTAACACATTTATAGTATATCTGACATTATACAAAAATTGCAAAAATGTTACAAAAATATGGATATGGCACCAAATGAGTATCCTTTCTGTATTTATTGTGACAAACATTTTTATCAGAGGTATTTATGCATCTGGTTTCGTATGGAATTCCCAGAAACAGTTTCTGGTTGCATTTAGACATAGATTAACCTTGCAGTGGGAACAACGCACGGACGAGTAGATCCTTTTTCTCTGGTGTTGCAATGTCCACATGAAAGCCTCTTTGTATAAAGTGGCAAGTGCTGTACTGTTTCATCATATCTTGTATCATCACGATTTCTTTTTGCATAGCGACTGAAATGTTCATCATCAATTGAAGAAGACCGTGAAGTAGACCGTGAAGTTGAACAACTTGGAGAGGATCTCATGCTCCTTGGGATTTCCTTGGTTGGCTTTCTTGCTGAATGGGAGATGGCAAACCGAAAATTCTTGAGGTTCATGTATTTCTGTTTCAGAGCAGCACAGTCACGCCTGTACAACAACCAGCCATTGACACAACAAAGATCAATGACATATCCAAACAGCCTCATGTACCAGCGTTTTGCTTTGAGTGGAGACTTGTAGAGATGCACCAACATATCATTCTTATCTATGCCTCCCATATGGGCATTATAACTCTTTATGACTGCAGGACAGTCAACATCTACCTTTGTTTGTTCTCCTTGCTGTACCTCTTTATCTTTGTCACAGGTTTGATGCCAATATCGTTTGTCAATAAAGTAACAGCCTTACTGTCTTTCCAACGTACAGCAAGGATACCATCCACTGACAAGTAATCCATAGCACCCCTTTTCACCTTTTTTTGTCCATGTCTTTGACAGATGTAAGTGGTGGTTTTCCAATTCTTGTCTCCTTGCAGTGCCTGTGTACCTGCAATTGAATGTAGTATGCAGATATTTCACTAGACGCAAACTGGTGAAGAAGTTATCTGCATAAATTGTACTGGTGTTTGTTTGGTTCATAGTCTTTGCAAGGCAAATAACAATCTTGGAACTTATAGGCATTTTTTCTCCTCCTCTGTTAGGCTAACACTGTGATAATCAAAGGTTGTTTGACCTTGATACAAAATTATGTCATGGATAAACCCATCATCACTGGCCCGGCAAAAAAGTTTAAAACCCCATTTATCAGGCTTGGTCCTGATATATTGCCTGAGGTTTCCTGCTCTTGTTCCCTTATATCCCACCATTACCTCATCAACTGATTGCTTTGGTGTAGCTGGAACTTTTAGGCATGATTTCCTTAGACCATCAAACAATGGTCTTATCTTATGGAACCTGTCAGCTGTTGCCTTGGTATTATCATTTATATGAATTGCTGTCCTTAGTAACCTAAACCTTTAGATGTCATAACAGTTGTAACATCAAGATGACAATGGTGAAGGGACCAGTAATCCTCTAAAGAGGGTAGGCTGTCCATACTCATGAATATCAGAATTCCAACAAATTGCATGAGCTCTTCAGTAGTAGTGTTGAAGTTAGTATTAACATCTTTCTGTACTGCATACAAGTTCGTGTTAAATACAAGGCTTTCTAACATTTCAACAGTAAATAATTCACAAAAATATTCAAATGGATTCTTGACATGTATTGGTACTTCATGTTTGTAGTCAGGTAATGGAGTATTTGTTATGTCAAGTTTCCTCCAGGTGCCACTAGTGTTGTTGACAATTATTTCATCAACCTCATCTTCAACTACTCTTTTTCGTATAGTCCTTCGTTTTACACTAACTTGCTGACTTCTAGTAGACAAATCTTCATGTTCATCTTCACTTGAAGAGGAAGCATCTGGCCGTGGTGGCTCATATTCATCCGCAGAATCCACTTCCTCATTACTGTCACTGTCATCACATAACTCTGGCACAATGTAATCCCTTTTTCTTTGAGCCTTTGATCCATAAAAGATATTTGTGTTTAACTGAAATGAACAGAAAACACAAAATGAGCATCGAAATTGAGCAAATTTTATAAATTTACAAGATAAAAGTACTCATATATCAATGTATTTGATTCAGCATGCAATTGGTAGCTATTATTGACAAAGATGGCGTTATTGTTATTTGTTAATCCATGATATATGATACCTTCATTGGCAAATTTGTTAGCACCATTGTCTGTTTTAGCCTCACATATGTTACACTCAGAGGCACGTGACATTTTGTTCTGTCAGGCCGAGCCTCATAAACGATTCAAAAATGTTAACAAAACTTCAAGTGCATTCATTTGTTACTTAGAAATACGTCAGGCAATTCATTTGCATCTCAAAATGAGGTTAAAACATTCAATAATGCACTGCAAACACATTCAGTAACTTACCGCCATTCTGGATTGGTGTAAATTGGTGAAATATCAAGAGAGTCAGGTTGGAAATGCTCCTTCTTCAACACTTCAGAGAGTACTGAAGACTTCTGCAGCTCCCAGCCAATAGCAGTCGACAATACCCAAGTGACGACACATTCAAGCTCCGCCCAAAAGGCTTGTGATTGGTTGGAGTGAAATTTGAAGTCTCTCTGAGGATATGCTTTGTGCTCATGGTGCCATGAAAACCATGCTTTTTGCGCCTCGTATGTGATGCTGGCGCGGTATAGGGTTAAAGTACTTTTTACTGCCTCGGTGGCCTGGTGGCTAAAGCTCTCGCTTCACACACGGAGGGCCAGGGTTCGATTCCCGGCGGGGTGGAAACATTTCAACGTGTTTCCCTACACCTGTTGTCATGTTCACCTAGCAGCAAATAGGTACCTGGGTGTTAGTGGACTGGTGTGGGTGGCATCCTGGGGGACAAGATTGAGGACCCCAATGGAAATAAGACAGACAGTCCTCGAAGACGCACTGACTTTCTTGGGTTATCCTGGGTGGCTAACCCTCCGGGGTTAAAAATCCCAAGAAATCTTATCTTATCCTACTGTACTGTGCTATTTACCTTATTACTGCATTTTTTTCCAATTTTAAACATTTTTAACATTCACACATTTTTTTAATTAACTATTATTACAATTTAAATTTCTTATTTACAATTTGTATTACATTTCCAAATTTCTAAATTATTATCTACTTACACAACATTATTTTATTTTGATATTTTAAAATCTGTCATTGTCATTTTGTTTTTACTTTTTATAAAATCTGTCATTGCCAAATATTCCAAATTACAGTTTATAAATAGTATTAGAATATTATTAGAATATTATTAGAATTATTAGAATATTATTTCAATCTACTTATTGTGATATCTGCTATTACCAAATACTCCTATTTACAGTTTACCATCTTATATACATAGCAGTGCAAAACCTCACATAGTCTTTAAATTAGAATTGTGCATATATTATTCTACTATATATTTTAAACAAGAACTGTTATTTTTAGTACAATCACAATTCATAGTCTGGTGCTACATTATTTTATAATTTTATCATAATAGTTTATATCTAGTTAATACTTTAGTTCATTCTAGCTTATTACATAGTCAACACGAATTTCATTATGTTTATTGGTTTCTACAGTCTACTTGACCAATATGCATTAGTTATACACTTCTCCAACACACTATTCATGATAAAAAGAATTACCTTCAAACCTAATGATGAATGATCATGTCGACCCAGATATTAACCTACATAATCTAACTCCCAATCCAAATTTAATGAAATTAACTACCTCTATTACACAGCATCACAAGCCAGCACTGTCCTAGATACTGTTAAAAACATAACAGTTCTTAATTACAATATCAGGTCCCTAAGAAAACACTATGATGACCTCCTGGCACTCCTTGATACCCTAAAGACAACCTTCTCCTGTATTATTCTTACTGAAACCTGGCTTAAGCAGGCCACAATAGATATCTACTCAATACCAGGATACAAAGCTGCCCCTAATGCCATGGCATGTCAGTGGCTCTCCTTGCACTCAGTTTATATTGTAACTACCAATACCTATGTAATCTGCAATGAAATAAAATTTACTTTACTTTACTTTACACTGCAGTCCACAACTGCAGACCAAACCAAATTGGGGGTGGTATTGCAATCTATTACTCCAATGAACTATCTTGTTATAACACCACCTGCTTTAGTGATGAATATGGAAAATATATTTTTGCAAATTTTACTGTATATAATCTTAAGACTCCTATAACAATCGGTGTCATTTACCGGATGCCTCATACTAACATAACAAATTTTAGCGATAAATTAACCCTTTGGGGGTCGACAGGCCTTCTCAGGAAAGTGTTCCTGGGGTCGAAAATTTTTTGGAAAAAAAAAAATTAATTTTTTCTTATGAAATGATAGAGAATCTTTTTCCGATCATAACGCCACCAAAATTATGAAATTTGATCGAAAACTAACGGAATTATGCTTTCGCGAAGTTAGCGGTAGCCATGACACTTACGCATCGGCGATTTTGCCCACTTTGAGCCCTATTTTCGACAAATTCCAATGTTTCAGTCTCCTAAAATTATAGCTATTTCGCTAGAACTATATTTCTTCTATCGATTGAGTACAAGAAACCGCCTATTTACCAATTTCATCTACCCAAAATAGTGGTCAGAAAATGGCAATTTTCCAATTTCACACAAATTTCAAACGATGCCAATTTCAAAATAGGGTCCAGAGTAAACAAGGCAGACATTCCTGGCACTAAAATAACATGTTCTTTATTCATTAGTCACGTCTCCAGGCCCCTGTTTCATTACTTTTGCTTTTCATTTTGAATTTTTATTCTCACAAAAATAGAAGATTTACTGTTATGTATACAACTGCATCATTGTAAAAATGGTATAAATAATATCAGAGCACTTGTGCATGAATATAAGACTCGCCAGTTGATGTGTATTGGAGGCATGGTGTGATTTGTTTACTCTTGAACATCGTCAAAAATCGAACATTTTTGCTACTTTGAGCTCAATTTCAAGGTACTTGTCACTGTCATACCAATCAAAATCATCTCTATTTCTGTAATATATCTTCCATTCTATCAAATGAGACCAAGAAAACGAGAATACATCAATAAATACCATAAGAAAATCGACTGCAAAGTCGCTGTTTTAATCGAAAAAACGGTCAGAGTTTTTTTTTCTCTCATTATGCAGTGTGTACTGCAGGATTTTTTTTATACTGCGCACACTGACCACACAGACCCATTCTTTCATATGTATGCCTACCAGACGTTTTCTGCTTAAATTGAGGCCGCTAGAATTTGGGCGTACTAGTACGGCACCAACCCCTGCTCGTAAAACGTACTAGTACGGCACCGACCCCGAAAGGGTTAAAGACACTAATAACATAACCAAATGAACAAGCACCACCTTCTCTTAGCTGGAGACTTCAACATTAACCTTGGCCTCACAGATGACCAGCCAGTAACTGACTTCATCAGCAATATGAACAACACACTTCTCATACCAACTATAACTAAACCAACCAGGCTGACTGAGGCAAGTGCAATTATAATTGACCATATATGGACCAATATACTAGCCCCCCTTAAATCAAGGATAATTACAGACAGCACTACAGACCACTACCCCACCTTCCTCTTAACAAACATTATTAAACCACCACTGGAATACAACAAAGTTTCTTTTAGACTTCATGACGAGGCCTCAATAAGTAACTTCACAACAGAGCTAGGGTCGGTTGACTAGCATACTGAATTATCCGATGCTAATGGTATCAATGTTTGGATAGACATATTTTTTAATAAATTACTTAGACTATACAACAAACATTGTCCTATAAAAACGAAACAGTTAGCCCATGGCTAACTAACAGAATACTAAGATCCATTGATAAGAAACATCAATATGAAAAGCAATATAGACAGGGCCTAATACACAAAAAAACTATTAAACATTATGCATCAGTTCTCACCAAACTAATAAGAAAGGCCAAGCAATTATACTATTCCAGCAGATTCATCAAAACAAGAAGAGATATAAAAAAGACCTGGAAAACACTCTCTCAGATTCTGGGCACCTACAAACTGAAAAAACTAGGGATATTGTCCTAATTAAACCGAATTAAACACCACTACAGCCTATTGATACAGCTAACAAGTTAATGTGACTTCTTCTCAACCATAGGATCAAATCTCGCCGGTAAAATCCCAGGTACCAATGCCCAAGCAAGTGATTACTTAGATGGAAGTCTCCCAACCTCCTTCTATATTGCACCTACCAAACCCACTGAAGTCACCATGATTATAAAGTCACTTAAGAATAAATTAGTGAAACTGTCTCAAGTCCCACCAATATTGTACAAGCGAGCGGGTCATGTCCTTTCACCTGCTATTTCACTACTTTTAAACAAATCCCTAGAAACTAGCACTTTCCCGACATCCCTCAAGACAGCAAGGGTTACACCAATTCTCAAAGGTGGTGGCCCCACAGATGTAAATAACTACAGGCCAATCTCAAACTTACCGTTGCTATCCAAAATTTCGAGAACCTCGTGCACAAGAGATTATATTCATTTATTACAGCACAAAGCATACTCAACCCCTTCCAATTTGGCTTCAGAAAAAAACAAAAGCACAAACGATGCAATTGTAAAAATGCTGGACCTACTTTACACAGCACTGGAAAATAAGGAATATTCGTTATGACTCTTTATTGACCTAAGGAAAGCTTTTGATACGGTAGACCACGGCATCATACTCCAAAAACTTGACCATTACGATATAAGAGGCCACGCACTTATATATTTCAAATCCTATCATACTAACAGGTATCAATACATCACTATTAAAGACACAACCTCATCTACACGACCACTTGATACTGGAGTACCACAGGGAAGTGCCCCTGGTCCCCTGCTCTTCCTCTTATACATCAATGATCTTCCCAACGTATCACAACACCTGAAACCGATTCTCTTTGCTGACGACACGACTTATGTCAACTTCCACCCAAATCTTGCCTCACTCAACACCATTATTAATGAAGAGCTACTAAAAATATCAACCTGGATGACAGCCAACAAACTTACACTTAACACTGACAAAACCTTCTACATTAGGTTTGGTAACAGAACAGGTGTTGCACAACTGAACATAATGATTGACAACACTCCTATTGCTAAACACAATGAGGGCAAATTCCTGGGCCTACACCTCGACAGCAACCTGAATTTCAGCACCTCTCTAACATACGTTACTATGTACCGCAATCAGCCCAAGTCACACTATACTATTCACTCATCTATCCCTACCTCACCTATGCCATATGTGCTTGGGATCAACAGCAACAACCCACCTAAAATCACTATTAACTCAACAAAAACCCACAGTAAGAATTATCACGCAATCCAATCCCAGGCAACACACCCCCTCACTCTTCAAAGACCTAAATTTACTCACTGTCCAGAACATCCACACTTACTACTGTGCAACCTACATGTACAGAACCATAAATTCCAATATTAACCTTGAACTAAAACATTTCTTGATAGTTGTGACAGGATCCATAGGCACAATACCAGGCACAAAAATCTCTATGGCATTCCCCGTGTCCGGCTAAATCTGTACAAACGTTCAATGTACATTAAAGGGCCTAAAATCTGGAACTCCCTACCTGAAAACTCCAGAACTGCAGACTCAGCCAACATTTTCAACACTATCATCAAAAAACATCTCATCTCACTAACACACCCCACCATCAACTAACTACATGAAAACCACCGATTCACACACACACACACACACACACACACACACACACACACACACACATCCTCCTCATCAACACCAACACTGACCCAAAGGACAATAAATATAAAATCCCGAATATAGCTATTGTCTAATTAATCTCAAACTAGTCTTAAGTTTGCCTGATATACTCCAATATAGGAGCTTTAATAGAAACTATGTAACATGCCAAGACGAAACCATTCTCAATACTCATTTTACAAACTGTCATAATCTAAATATTATGAACTACCTCACTATTGTAAATCTATATAATCATTTGTAATTTGCTTATGGCCATCTTTGAAATTATTGTCTTATAAATGTAAACCACACATTGCAATCTTTACAGAGAAATAAAAATCTGAAATCTGAAAATGAACTAGTCAGGACAAGTTATCCAGGCTTTCTAATCAAGGCACATTATAAAAATTTCTTGATCAGAAAAATTTATCCAAGATTCCATGTCAAGACAAGATCTCCATCCAAACTTCCTTGCTTGGACAAGATATCCAGACTTACTAGCCTGGACAAGTTATCCAGACTTGCTGGTCTGGACAAGTTATCCAGACTTGTTGGTCTGGACCAGTTATTCAGACTTCCTGTCCTGGACAAGTTGTTGAGACTTCATGGCCTGGACAAGTTATCCAGACTTCCTGGCCTCGACAAGTTATCCAGACTTCCTAGTCTGGACATATTATCCAGACTTCCTGGCCTGGAGAAGTTATCCAGACTTCCTGGACTGGAAAAGTTATCCAGACTTCCTATCCTGGACAGGTTATCCAGACTTCCTGTCCTGGACAAGTTATTCAGACTGCCTGTCCTGGACAAGTTATCCAGACTTCCTGGCGTGGACAAGTTATCCAGACTTCCTGGCCTGGACAAGTTATCCAGACTTGCTAGCCTGGACAAGTTATCCAGACTTCCTGTCCTGGACAAGTTATCCAGACTTCCTGTCCTGGACAAGTTATCCAGACTTCTTGGCCTGGACAAGTTATCCAGACTTCCTGGCTTGGACAAGTTATCCAGACTTTCTGGCCTAGACAAGTTATCCAGACTTCCTAGCCTGGACAAGGTATCCAGACTTCCTGGCCTGGACAAGTTATCCAGACTTCCTGGACTGGACATGTTATCCAGACTTCCTCGACTGGACAAGTTATCCAGACTTCCTGGACTGGACAAGTTATCCAGACTTCCTATCCTGGACAAGTTAACCAGACTTCCTGTCCTGGACAAGTTATCCAGACTTCCTGTCCTGGACAAGTTATCCAGACTTCCTGTCCTGGACAAGTTATCCAGACTTCCAGTCCTGGACAATTTATCCAGACTTCCTATCCTGGACAAGTTATCCAGACTTCCTGTCCTGGACAAGTTATCCAGACTTCCTGGCCTGGACAAGTTATCAAGACTTCCTGTCCTGGACAAGTTATCCAGACTTTCTGGCCTGGACAAGTTATCCAGACTTTCTGTTCTGGACAAGTTATCAAGACTTGCTAGCCTGGACAAGTTATCCAGACCTCCTGACCTAGACAAGTTATCCAGACTTCCTGTCCTGGACAAGTTATCCAGACTGCCTGTCCTGGACAAGTTATCCAGACTTCCTGTCCTGGACAAGTTATCCAGACTTCTTTTCCTTGACAAGTTATCCAGACTGCCTGTCCTGGACAAGTTATCCAGACTTCCTGGCCTGGACAGGTTATCCAGACTTCCTGTCCTGGACAAGTTACCCAGACTTCCTGTCCTGGACAAGTTATCCAGATTCTTAGCCTGGACAAGTTATCCAGACTTCCTGGCTTGGACAAGTTATCCAGACTTTCTGGCCTAGACAAGTTATCCAGACTTCCTGGCCTGGACAATTTATCCAGAGTTCCTGGCCTTGACAAGTTATGCTTACTTCCTGGCCTGGACATGTTATCCAGACTTCCTGGCCTGGACAAGTTTTCCACACTTCCTGGACTGGACAAGTTATCCAGACTTTCTGTCCTGGACAAGTTATCCAGACTTTCTTGCCTGGACAAGTTATCCAGACTTTCTGGCCTGGACAAGTTATCCAGACTTACTCTTGTTGTAAGACTTTCACATATTTATTGTCTGAGTAAAGTTACTCATCTGATTCATCTTAATCTTCTTCATTATTTCAAGTATCCTCCAGGCATCAACTAGATCAACGTTGGGAGCATCTCTGAAAAACATTATATTAGTTAATAAGACTTCAACAATTAAGCTAAGCAACTTGAGTGAAGCAAAATTTTATTGACTTTGTAAATCAAACACTGTAGCTACCTGTATACTGTAATGTTAATACTGTAGCTACCTGTATACTGTAATGTTAATACTGTAGCTACCTGTATGCTGTAATGTTAATAATGTAGCTGCGTGTATACTGTAATGTTAATACTGTAGCTACCTGTATAGTGCAATGTTAATAATGTAGCTGCCTGTATGCAAAAATGTTAATAATGTAGCTGCTTGTATACTGTAATGTTAACACTGTAGCTACCTGTATACTGTAATGTTAATACTGTAGCTGCCTGTGTAATGTAATGTTAATACTGTAGCTACCTGTATACTGTAATGTTAATAATGTAGCTACCTGTATACTGTATTGTTAATAATGTAGCTGCCTGTATACTGTAATGTTAATACTGTAGCTACCTGTATAGTGCAATGTTAATAATGTAGCTGCCTGTATACTTATTACAACCTCAGGTTCAATGGCCTGTTAACCTGAGTGTAAAGGGAGCTTGGAGCAAAGAAACACAGTAGAAGATGTATTGAAATTGTATTTCCTTCAAAAATCAGTTAGATTAATTTCAGACTTTTGTCTTTTCCTTCACCAAGTAATTGTGATTATATAAGACTTTTGTCTTTGCCTTCACCAAGTAAATTAACAAGGGCTTTTTACACATATGTACACTATATACAAAGGAGTAGTATTTAGTGCACGCCACAGTTGTCTAGGCTAAGCAGCAGCCAAAAGAGAGACAACATTCCACAACCAGCTCTATGCAGGAATTCCAATGACAAACCGCGAGTGGTAACCACATCACCTTTGTCATTGTTAAACTCGCATTTTAATTGGCTGAACCGAGTCGTTGATTTGATGATGGGGCCCCATCACCAAACCCTTAACGATGGTTCGCTGGTTGGAGGGGAGCCTATGTGGGTGTGTTTAACATGCTCCGAATAAAGGTTACATACTCTTTGCATGCAACAATACAGTAATGTTAATACTGTAGCTGCCTTTATACTGTAATGTTAATACTGTAGCTACCTGTATACTGTAATGTTAATACTGTAGCTACATGTATAATGTAATGTTAATACTGTAGCTGCATGTATACTGTAATGTTAATACTGTAGCTACGTGTATACTGTATTGTTAATACTGTAGCTATGTGTATACTGTAATGTTAGTACTGTAGCTACGTGTATACTGCAATGTTAATACTGTAACTACCTGTATACTCTATTGTTAATACTGTAGCTGCATGTATACCGTAATGTTAATACAGTAGCTGCCTGTATACTGTAATGTTAATACTTTAACTACCTGTATACTGTAATGTTAATAGTGTAACTATATGTATACTGTAATGTTTTTACATTAGTTACCTGTATACTGTAATATTAATACTGTAGCTGCCTGTATACTGTAATGTTAATACTTTAGCTACATGTATACTGTAATTTTAATTCTGTAGCTACCTGTATACTGTAATATTAATACTGTAGCTACCCTTATACTGTTATGTTAATACTGAAGCTACCTGTATACTGTAATGTTAATACTGTAGCCACCTGTATACTGTAATGTTAATACTGTAGCTTCCTGTATAATGTAATGTTAAAATTGCAGCTACCAGTATACTGTAATGTTAATACTGTAGCTACCTGTATACTGAAATGTTAAAATTGTAGCCACGTGTATACTGTAATGTTAATACTGCAGCTACGTGTATACTGCAATGTTAATACTGTAACTACCTGTATACTGCAATGTTAATACTGTAACTACCTGTATACTGTAATGTTAATACTGTAGTTACCTGTATACTGTAATATTATACTGTAGCTGTGTTTATGCTGTAATGTTAATACTGAAGCTGCCTCTATACTGTAACGTTAATACTGTAGCTACCTGTTTACTGTAATGTTAATACTGTAGCTACCTGTATACTGTAATGTTTATATTGTAGCTACCTGTATATTGTAATGTTAATACTGTAGCTACCTGTATACTGTAATGTTAATACTGTAGCTACCTGTACACTGTAATGTTATTATAGGTGGAGATTGTACACTGCAATGTTAACATAGAAGGAGACTGTACAGTGTAATGTTAATATTGAAGGAGACTGTACAGTGTAATGTTAATATAGAAGGAGACTGTACACTGTAATGTTAATATAGAATGAGACTGTACTCTGTAATGTTAATATAGAAGGAGACTGTATTAAGTTAATATAGATAGAATGTCTTACTTAGAAGAATAATAAGACTGTAAGTTATTAATAAACAGAAACTAGTAACATTGTTAATGTTAAATATAGTATAATAATTTAATGTTTAACTAGAGAGATGTAAACATTAATAGTGTAAACAAAACTAACTTGTTAAGTAGAAATATAATTTAGTAAACTGAGTTGTACCAGTTGCAGCAAGTGTACAATAATAAGTGTACAGTAGTACAGTGTGTAGACAAGTGTACCAGAGACAGCAAGTGTACAGTAATAAGTGTACAGTAGTACAGTGTATAGACAAGTGTACCAGAGACATCAAGTGAATAGTAATAAGTGTACAGTAGTACCGTGTGTAGACAAGTATACCAGAGACAGCAAGTGTACAGTAATAAGTGTACAGTAGTACAGTGTGTAGACAAGTGTACCAGAGAAACAAGTGTCAATATATGTACAGTAGTACAGGTGTAACAAGTGTACCAGAGACAACAAGTGTACAGTAGTACAGTGTGTAGACAAGTTACCAGAGACAACAAGTGTACAGAGTGAGACAAGTGTACCAGAGACAACAAGTGTACAATAGTACAGTGTGTAGACAAGTGTAAAAAAGACAACAAGTGTACAGTAGTACAGTGTGTAAGCAAGTGTACCAGAGATTGCAAGTGTGCAATAATAAGTGAATAGTTGTACAGTGTGTAAACAAGTGTACCAGAGACAACAGTTGTACAATAATAAGTGTACAGTAGAACAGTGTGTAGACAAGTGTAGAAGAGACTGCAAGTGTACAATAAAGTGTACAGTAGTTCAGTGTGTAGAGAAGTGTACCAGAGATAACAAGTGTACAATAATAAGTGTACAGTAGAACAGTGTGTAAACAAGTGTACCAGAGACAACAAGTGTACAATAATAAGTGTAGAGTAGTACAGTGTGTAGACAAGTGTACAAGACACAACAAGTGCACAATTATAAGTGTACAGTAGTACAGTGTGTAGACAAGTGTACCAGTAGCAACAAGTGTACAGTAGTACAGTGTGTAGACAAGTGTACCAGTAGCAGCAAGTGTACAATAATAAGTGTACAGAAGTACAGTGTGTAGACAAGTGTACCAGTAGCAACAATTGTACAATAATAAGTGTACAGTAGTACAGTGTGTAGACAAGTGTACCAGTAGCAGCAAGTGTACAATAATAAGTGTACAGTAGTACAGTGTGTAGACAAGTGTACCAGAGACAGCAAGTGTACAATAATAAGTGAACAGTAGTACAATGTGTAGACAAGTGTACCAGTAGCAGCAAGTATACAATAATAAGTGAACAGTAGTACCATGTGTAGACAAGTGTACCAGAAGCAGGAAGTGTACAATAGTAAGTGTACAGTAGTACAGTGTGTAGGCAAGTGTACCAGAGACAACAAGTGTACAATAATAAGTGTACAGTAGTACAGTGTGTAGACAAGTGTACCAGAGACAACAAGTGTACAGTAGTACAGTGTGTAGACAAGTGTACCAGAGACAACAGTTGTACAATAATAAGTGCACAGTATTACAGAGTGTAGACAAGTGTACCAGAGACAACAAGTGTTCAATAATAAGTGTACAATAGTACAGTGTGTAGACAAGTGTACCAGAGACAACAACAAGTGTACAGTAGTACAGTGTGTAGACAAGTGTACCAGAGACAACAAGTGTACAGTAGTACAGTGTGTAGACAAGTGTACAAGACAAAGTGACAGTAGTACAGTGTGTACAATAACCAAGACAAATGTACAGTAGTACAGTGTGTAGACAAGTGTACCAGAGACAACAAGTGTACAATAATGTGTACAAGTAGTACAGTGTGTAGACAAGTATACCAGAGACAACAAGTGTACAGTAGTACAGTGTGTAGACAAGTATACCAGAGACAACAAGTGTACAGTAGTACAGTGTGTAGACAAGTATACCAGAGACAACAAGTGTACAGTAGTACAGTGTGTAGACAAGTGTACCAGAGACAACAAGTGTACAATAATAAGTGTACAGTAGTACAGTGTGTAGATAAGTGTTCTAGAGACATCAAGGACGACCATAGCTGACATCAAGGACAAAGACTATAGCTGACTTCAAAAACACAGACCATAGCTGACATCAAGGACACCGACCATAGCAGACATCAAGGACACAGACCATAGCTGACATCAAGGACACAGCCCATAGCTGACATCAAGGACACAGACAATAGCTGACATCAAGGACACAGACCATAGCTTACATCAAGGACAAATACCATAGCTGACATCAAGGATACATACCATAGCTGACCTCAAGGAAAAAGACCATAGCTGACATCAAGAACGCAGACCAAAGCTGACATCAAGGACAAAGACCATAGCTGACATCAAGGACACATACATAGCTGACCTCAAGGAAACAGACCAAAGCTGACATCAAGGACAAAGACCATAGCTGACATCAAGGACACATACCATAGCTGACCTCAAGGACACATAACATAGCTGACCTCAAGGACACAGACCAAAGCTGACATCAATTACAAAGACAATCAGCTGACATCAAGAATGCAGACCAAAGCTGACATCAAAGACAAATACCATAGCTGACATCAACAACACATACCAAAGCTGACATCAAGGACAAAGACCATAGCTGGCAGCAAGGGCACATGCCATAGCTGACATCAAGGACACAGACCATAGCTGACATCAAGGAAAAAAGACCATAGCTGACATCAAGAACACAGACCCTAGCATACATCAAGGACAAATACCATAGCTGACATCAAGGACACAGACTATAGAAACATCAAGGACATAGACCATAGCTGATATCAAGGACAAAGACTATAGCAGACATCAAGGCCACAGACCATAGCTGACATCAAGGACATAGACTAAAGCTGACATCAAGGACAAAGCCTATAGCTGACATGAAGGACACAGACCATAGCTGACATGAAGGACAAATACCATAGCTGACATCAAGGACACAGACTATAGCTGACATCAAGGACATAGACCATAGCTGATATCAGGGACATAGACCAAAGCTGACATCAAGGACAAATACCATAGCTGACATCAAGGACACAGACCATAACTGACATCAAGAACACAAACCATAGCTGACATCAAGGATAAAGACCATAGCTGACATCAAGAACAAAGACCATAGCTGACATCAAGGACACAGACCATAGCTGACATCAAGGACATA
>WNWK01034002.1:0-20724 GCA_009830355.1 Cherax destructor | reverse complement strand
TTTGTCTCGCAGACAGTGTCAGGAAGAGCTTTGTCTCGCAGACAGGTGTCAGGAAGAGCTTTGTCTCGCAGACAGGTGTCAGGAAGAGCTTTGTCTCGCAGACAGGTGTCAGGAAGAGCTTTGTCTCGCAGACAGGTGTCAGGAAGAGCTTTGTCTCGCAGACAGGTGTCAGGAAGAGCTTTGTCTCGCAGACAGGTGTCAGGAAGAGCTTTGTCTCGCAGACAGGTGTCAGGAAGAGCTTTGTCTCGCAGACAGGTGTCAGGAAGAGCTTTGTCTCGCAGACAGGTGTCAGGAAGAGCTTTGTCTCGCAGACAGGTGTCAGGAAGAGCTTTGTCTCGCAGACAGGTGTCAGGAAGAGCTTTGTCTCGCAGACAGGTGTCAGGAAGAGCTTTGTCTCGCAGACAGGTGTCAGGAAGAGCTTTGTCTGCAGACAGGTGTCAGGAAGAGCTTTGTCTCGCAGACAGGTGTCAGGAAGAGCTTTGTCTCGCAGACAGGTGTCAGGAAGAGCTTTGTCTCGCAGACAGGTGTCAGGAAGAGCTTTGTCTCGCAGACAGGTGTCAGGAAGAGCTTTGTCTCGCAGACAGGTGTCAGGAAGAGCTTTGTCTCGCAGACAGGTGTCAGGAAGAGCTTTGTCTCGCAGACAGGTGTCAGGAAGAGCTTTGTCTCGCAGACAGGTGTCAGGAAGAGCTTTGTCTCGCAGACAGGTGTCAGGAAGAGCTTTGTCTCGCAGACAGGTGTCAGGAAGAGCTTTGTCTCGCAGACAGGTGTCAGGAAGAGCTTTGTCTCGCAGACAGGTGTCAGGAAGAGCTTTGTCTCGCAGACAGGTGTCAGGAAGAGCTTTGTCTCGCAGACAGGTGTCAGGAAGAGCTTTGTCTCGCAGACAGGTGTCAGGAAGAGCTTTGTCTCGCAGACAGGTGTCAGGAAGAGCTTTGTCTCGCAGACAGGTGTCAGGAAGAGCTTTGTCTCGCAGACAGGTGTCAGGAAGAGCTTTGTCTCGCAGACAGGTGTCAGGAAGAGCTTTGTCTCGCAGACAGGTGTCAGGAAGAGCTTTGTCTCGCAGACAGGTGTCAGGAAGAGCTTTGTCTCGCAGACAGGTGTCAGGAAGAGCTTTGTCTCGCAGACAGGTGTCAGGAAGAGCTTTGTCTCGCAGACAGGTGTCAGGAAGAGCTTTGTCTCGCAGACAGGTGTCAGGAAGAGCTTTGTCTCGCAGACAGGTGTCAGGAAGAGCTTTGTCTCGCAGACAGGTGTCAGGAAGAGCTTTGTCTCGCAGACAGGTGTCAGGAAGAGCTTTGTCTCGCAGACAGGTGTCAGGAAGAGCTTTGTCTCGCAGACAGGTGTCAGGAAGAGCTTTGTCTCGCAGACAGGTGTCAGGAAGAGCTTTGTCTCGCAGACAGGTGTCAGGAAGAGCTTTGTCTCGCAGACAGGTGTCAGGAAGAGCTTTGTCTCGCAGACAGGTGTCAGGAAGAGCTTTGTCTCGCAGACAGGTGTCAGTGTGTGCGAGTCGCGGGGTTGTCCAGACAGGTGTCGGAGATTGCCAGAAGGCGGAAGAGTTTTCTGCAGACACGGAAGGTTGTCAGACGTGTAAGCTTCATGGTTGTGAGGGTACTTCTCAGAAGGTGCGGAAGAGCTTTGTCCAAAGGTGTCGAAGGCTGTCTGAGACAGGTCAGGAGTTGTCTCAGACAGGTGCGGAAGATGTCTCCAGACAGGTGTCAGGAGAGTTTGTCTCAGACAGGCAGGTCGAAGTGCAGCTTTGTCGCAGACAGGGTCGGAAGAGTTTGTCGAACAGGTGTCGAAAGTTTGTCCGCGACAGTGTCAGACTTTGTCTGAGACGTGTCGGAAGAGTGGAAGGTGTGGAGGTGTTCCAGGTGTCGAAGAGCTTCTCGCAGACAGGTGTCGGAAGAGCTTTGTCTCAGACAGGTCGGAAGAGCTTTGTCTCAGACAGGTGTCAGGAAGACTGTCTCGCAGACAGGTGTCGGAAGCTTTGTCTCGCAGACAGGTGTCAACTGTCGAGGTGAATGCTAATGATTTGTCTCCAGAACGGAATTCGGAAGGTGTCGGAATGTCGGACGTGGAATTTGTCTCAGTGTCGAAGGCTCTGAACGGTGTCGGAAACTTTGTCTCAGACGGGTCAGAAGGCTTTTCGAACAGGTGTCAGAAACTTTGCGACAGTCGGAAGAGTGTCAGACAGGTGTCGGAATTTTCAGAGGTCGGAAGTTTGTCGAGCAGGTGTCGGAGAGCTTTGTCTCAGACAGGTGTCAGAAGCTTGTCTGCAGACAGTGTCAGGAAACTTTGTCTCGCGACAGGTGCAGGAAGATGTCAGAAGTGTCGGAGTTTGTCGACAGGTGTCAGGAATTGTCTCAGCAGGTGTCGAAGAGCTTTGTCTCAGACGGTTCGGAATTGTCTCGCAGACAGGTGTCAGAAGGACAGAGACTTTGTCTCGCAGACAGGCAGGAAGAGCTTTGTCTCGCAGACAGGTGTCGGAAGAGCTTTGTCTCGCAGACGGGTCAGAAGAGCTTTTCTCGCAGACAGGTGTCAGGAAGAGCTTTGTCTCGCAGACAGGTGTCAGGAAGAGCTTTGTCTCGCAGACAGGTGTCAGGAAGAGCTTTGTCTCGCAGACAGGTGTCAGGAAGAGCTTTGTCTCGCAGACAGGTGTCAGGAAGAGCTTTGTCTCGCAGACAGGTGTCAGGAAGAGCTTTGTCTGCAGACAGGTGTCAGGAAGAGCTTTGTCTCGCAGACAGGTGTCAGGAAGAGCTTTGTCTCGCAGACAGGTGTCAGGAAGAGCTTTGTCTGCAGACAGGTGTCAGGAAGAGCTTTGTCTCGCAGACAGGTGTCAGGAAAGCTTTGTCTCGCAGACAGGTGTCAGGAAGAGCTTTGTCTCGCAGACAGGTGTCGGAAGAGCTTTGTCTCGCAGACAGGTGTCAGGAAGAGCTTTGTCTCGCAGACAGGTGTCAGGAAGAGCTTTGTCTCGCAGACAGGTGTCAGGAAGAGCTTTGTCTCGCAGACACGTGTCTGGAAGAGCTTTGTCTCGCACACAGGTGTCAGGAAGAGCTTTGTCTCGCAGACAGGTGTCAGGAAGAGCTTTGTCTCGCAGACAGGTGTCTGGAAGAGCTTTGTCTCGCAGACAGGTGTCTGGAAGAGCTTTGTCTCGCAGACAGGTGTCAGGAAGAGCTTTGTCTCGCAGACAGGTGTCAGGAAGAGCTTTGTCTCGCAGACAGGTGTCAGGAAGAGCTTTGTCTCGCAGACAGGTGTCAGGAAGAGCTTTGTCTCGCAGACAGGTGTCAGGAAGAACTTTGTCTCGCAGACAGGTGTCTGGAAGAGCTTTGTCTCGCAGACAGGTGTCGGAAGAGCTTTGTCTCGCAGACAGGTGTCAGGAAGAGCTTTGTCTCGCAGAAGTGTCATGGAAGAGCTTTGTCTCGCAGACAGGTGTCAGGAAGAGCTTTGTCTCGCAGACAGGTGTCAGGAAGTGCTTTGTCTCGCAGACAGGTGTCAGGAAGAGCTTTGTCTCGCAGACACGTGTCAGGAAGAGCTTTGTCTCGCAGACAGGTGTCTGGAAGAGCTTTGTCTCGCAGACAGGTGTCTGGAAGAGCTTTGTCTCGCAGACAGGTGTCAGGAAGAGCTTTGTCTCGCAGACAGGTGTCAGGAAGAGCTTTGTCTCGCAGACAGGTGTCAGGAAGAGCTTTGTCTCGCAGACAGGTGTCAGGAAGAGCTTTGTCTCGCAGACAGGTGTCTGGAAGAGCTTTGTCTCGCAGAACAGGTGTCAGGGAAGAGCTTTGTCTCGCAGACAGGTGTCAGGAAGAGCTTTGTCTCGCAGACAGGTGTCTGGAAGAGCTTTGTCTCGCAGACAGGTGTCTGGAAGAGCTTTGTCTCGCAGACAGGTGTCAGGAAGAGCTTTGTCTCGCAGACAGGTGTCAGGAAGAGCTTTGTCTCGCAGACAGGTGTCTGGAAGAGCTTTGTCTCGCAGACAGGTGTCTGGAAGAGCTTTGTCTCGCAGACAGTGTCAGAAGAGCTTTGTCTCGCAGACAGGTGTCAGGAAGAGCTTTGTCTCGCAGACAGGTGTCTGGAAGAGCTTTGTCTCGCAGACAGGTGTCTGGAAGAGCTTTGTCTCGCAGACAGGTGTCTGGAAGAGCTTTGTCTCGCAGACAGGTGTCAGGAAGAGCTTTGTCTCGCAGACACGGGTCTGGAAGAGCTTTGTCTCGCAGACAGGTGTCAGGAAGAGCTTTGTCTCGCAGACAGGTGTCAGGAAGAGCTTTGTCTCGCAGACAGGTGTCAGGAAGAGCTTTGTCTCGCAGACAGGTGTCAGGAAGAGCTTTGTCTCGCAGACAGGTGTCAGGAAGAGCTTTGTCTCGCAGACAGGTGTCAGGAAGAGCTTTGTCTCGCAGACAGGTGTCAGGAAGAGCTTTGTCTCGCAGACAGGTGTCAGGAAGAGCTTTGTCTCGTAGACAGGTGTCAGGAAGAGCTTTGTCTCGCAGACAGGTGTCAGGAAGAGCTTTGTCTCGCAGACAGGTGTCAGGAAGAGCTTTGTCTCGCAGACAGGTGTCAGGAAGAGCTTTGTCTCGCAGACAGGTGTCAGGAAGAGCTTTGTCTCGCAGACAGGTGTCAGGAAGAGCTTTGTCTCGCAGACAGGTGTCAGGAAGAGCTTTGTCTCGCAGACAGGTGTCAGGAAGAGCTTTGTCTCGCAGACAGGTGTCGAAGAGCTTTGTCTCGCAGACAGGTGTCAGGAAGAGCTTTGTCTCGCAGACAGGTGTCAGGAAGAGCTTTGTCTCGCAGACAGGTGTCGGAAGAGCTTTGTCTCCAGACGGTGCGGAAGAGCTTGCTAACAGGTGTCTGGAAGAGCTTTGTCTCGCAGACAGGTGTCAGGAAGAGCTTTGTCTCGCAGACAGGTGTCTGGAAGAGCTTTGTCTCGCAGACAGGTGTCTGGAAGAGCTTTGTCTCGCAGACAGGTGTCTGGAAGAGCTTTGTCTCGCAGACAGGTGCTGGAAGAGCTTTGTCTCGCAGACAGGTGTCAGGAAGAGCTTTGTCTCGCAGACAGGTGTCTGGAAGAGCTTTGTCTCGCAGACAGGTGTCAGGAAGAGCTTTTCTCGCAGACAGGTGTCAGGAAGAGCTTTGTCTCACAGACAGGTGTCAAGAAGAGCTTTGTCTGCAGACAGGTGTCAGGAAGAGCTTTGTCTCGCAGACAGGTGTCAGGAAGAGCTTTGCTCGCAGACAGGTGCAAAGAGCATGTTCGCGACAGGTGTCAGGAAGAGCTTTGTCTCGCAGACAGGTGTCAGGAAGAGCTTTGTCTCCAGACAGGTGTCGGAAGAGCTTTGTCTGCAGACAGGTGTCAGGAAGAGCTTTTCTCGAGACAGGTGTCAGGAAGAGCTTTGTCTCAGACAGGTGTCAGAAGAGCTTTGTCTCGCAGACAGGTGTCAGGAAGAGCTTTGTCTCGCAGACAGGTGTCTGGAAGTGCTTTGTCTCGCAGACAGGTGTCAGGAAGAGCTTTGTCTCACAGACAGGTGTCAGGAAGAGCTTTGTCTCGCAGACAGGTGTCAGGAAGAGCTTTGTCTCGCAGACAGGTGTCAGGAAGAGCTTTGTCTCGCATACAGGTGTCAGGAAGAGCTTTGTCTCGCAGACAGGTGTCAGGAAGAGCTTTGTCTCGCAGACAGGTGTCAGGAAGAGCTTTGTCTCGCGACGACAGGTGTCAGGAAGAGCTTTGTCTCGCAGACAGGTGTCAGGAAGAGCTTTGTCCCCACGGGCAAGAGGCAGGTGTCAGGAAGAGCTTTGTCTCGCAGACAGGTGTCAGGAAGAGCTTTGTCTCGCAGACAGGTGTCAGGAAGAGCTTTGTCTCGCAGACAGGTGTCAGGAAGAGCTTTTCTCGGAGACAGGTGTCAGGAAGAGCTTTGTCTCGCAGACAGGTGTCAGGAAGAGCTTTTCTCGGAGACAGGTGTCAGGAAGAGCTTTGTCTCGCCTACACTACTCTGTTTTATACTGTTCAATACTATAAGGAAATATATCAGTATAAATATAAATAGAAAGTCAGAACATATAATAGGAGAGACATAAGTATACTCGTTTAGCAACTAGAAGTTAGACAATGCTAGTAGAACTAGAGGAAAAGAGTTTAATATTAAATGAATGTACGAAATGGTGCAAAGTGACTGAACTGATAATTAAAATGAGACTGGTTGATTTCTCTATAGTAAGAGAGGAAAACAACATTGGTATCGAGGTGAAAATTTGGAGCTTATCAGAAGATGTATTCTCCAGTTATATTGGAGCTTATCAGAAGATGTATTCTCCAGTTATATTGGAGCTTATCAGAAGATGTATTCTCCAGTTATATTGGAGCTTATCAGAAGATGTATTCTCCAGTTATTTTGGAGCTTATCAGAAGATGTATTCTCCAGTTATATTGGAGCTTATCAGAAGATGTATTCTCCAGTTATATTGAAGCTTATCAGAAGATGTATTCTCCAGTTATATTGGAGCTTATCAGAAGATGTATTCTCCAGTTATATTGGAGCTTATCAGAAGATGTATTCTCCAGTTATATTGGAGCTTATCAGAAGATGTATTCTCCAGTTATATTGGAGCTTATCAGAAGATGTATTCTCCAGTTATATTGGAGCTTATCAGAAGATGTATTCTCCAGTTATATTGGAGCTTATCAGAAATGTATTCTCCAGTTATATTGGAGCTTATCAGAAGATGTATTCTCCAGTTATATTGAAGCTTATCAGAAGATGTATTCTCCAGTTATATTGGAGCTTATCAGAAGATGTATTCTCCAGTTATATTGCTGATTCCAACAATTCCAACTTTCATAAAACAATAACACAATGACAAATTTTCCTGAAATCCTGTGTCCTGACTCACATATTTAACAAAGAAGAAGGAACCAGATAAGGTGGAGGGAGTAGGAGGAGAATTGAGCAAACTGCATTTTCTTAGTCAGAAAACCTTCAGTATTTTGTTGTTGCATACATTGATTTACAAGACAAAGGTACGAAAAACAAGAGTAATGGGGATTCAAGGGACAGGATCTGAAAATGTGATAAAAATTAAATAGTCAGATTCACTTAATTTTTTTATTGTTAATTAAGGCTGTCATAAGTCTATATTTGAAGTTCCATGAAGTTTGCCCCCCCAAAAATAGAGAAGAAAATATTAACGATTTTTGGTGTGGCAACACTGTAGTACCCTTTTAGCAAAATTGGTAACATTTACTTGCATCAGCAAGTAAAGGCTAAACACTAATTTTAGGTTGAAAAATGAGCGATATATCATTATACTGAAAACCCAATTTTTTTTACTTTTGATATTTTTTGTTTTGTTGTTTTGTATTTAAAAAATAACTTTTTGAGAAAACCTACGAAATGTGATTGAAGGCCACAAAAAGTCCTTATTGACCCACCAAGAATGTTGACATGTGGTCTACCAAGTACACTACATGACACACATTGCATCAACAGGGCAGAGCAACATCATGACACACATTGCATCAACAGGGCAGAGCAACATCATGACACACATTGCATCAGCAGGGCAGAGCAACATCATGACACACATTGCATCAACAGGGCAGAGCAACATCATGACACACATTGCATCAGCAGGGCAGAGCAACATCATGACACACATTGCATCAACAGGGCAGAGCAACATCATGACACACATTGCATCAACAGGGCAGAGCAACATCATGACACACATTGCATCAACAGGGCAGAGCAACATCATGACACACATTGCATCAACAGGGCAGAGCAACATCATGACACACATTGCATCAACAGGGCAGAGCAACATCATGACACACATTGCATCAGCAGGGCAGAGCAACATCATGACACACATTGCATCAGCAGGGCAGAGCAACATCATGACACACATTGCATCAGCAGAGCAGAGCAACATCATGACACACATTGCATCAACATCTACCACCTGAATAAGATGCCATGTTGTGTATTTTCCAAAAGATTCACACAAAATTAATAATATTCACAAATCAAAAAATACAATTACATTATTTGCGACAGTTCGTCCTTATGATAACGTCGTTGCATATAATAAGAAAATAACGATAAACCTCTTAGGAAAGTCGTATTAAGAAACGGAAAGCAGCAAAATGTTGCCTGAATTATTGACTACATTTTCGGTAAAACAAAATAAAAAAAATATTCAAGGATTTTGTGGATTAAAATAAGGGTCGGATGCGAAAAGTGGGTTATAATAAGCGTGTATGCACCTGGAGAAGAGAGAAGTGTAGAGGAGAGAGAGAGATTTTGGGAGATGTTAAGCGAATGTATAGGAACTTTTAAACCAAGTGAGAGAGTAATTGTAGTAGGGGACCTAAATGCCAAAGTAGGAGAAACATGCAGAGAGGGTGTGGTAGGTAAGTTTGGGGTGCCAGGTGTAAATGAAAATGGGAACCCTTTGATTGAACTTTGTATAGAAAGGGGTTTAGTTATAGGTAATACATATTTTAAGAAAAAGAGGATAAATAAGTATACAAGATATGATGTAGGGCGTAATGACAGTAGTTTGTTGGACTATGTCTTGGTAGATAAAAGACTGTTGAGTAGCCTTAAGGATGTACATGTTTATAGAGGGGCCACAGATATATCAGATCACTTTTTAGTTATAGCTACAGTGGGAGTAAAAGGTAGATGGGATACAAGGAAAATAGAAGCAGTAAGTAAGAGAGAGGTGAAGGTTTATAAACTAAAAGAGGAGGCAGTTAGGGTAAGATATAAACAACAATTGGAGGATAGATGGGCTAGTGAGAGTGTAGGCAATGGGGTCGAAGATGTATGGAGTAGGTTAGAGTGTTCAGCAGAAGTTTGTGGTTACAGGAAAGTGGGTGCGGGAGGGAAGAAGAGCGATTGGTGGAATGATGATGTAAAGAGAGTAGTAAGGGAGAAAAAGTTAGCATATGAGAGGTTTTTACAAAGTAGAAGTGATGCAAGGAGGGAATAGTATATGAAGAAAAAAAAGAGAGGTTAAGAGAGTGATCAAGCAATGTAAAAAGAGAGCAAATGAGAGAGTGGGTGAGATGTTATCAACAAATTTTGTTGAAAATAAGAAAAAGTTTTGGAGTGAGATTAATAAGTTGAGGAAGCCTAGGGAACAAATGGATTTGACAGTTAAAAATAGGAGAGTAGAGTTATTAAATGGAGAGTTAGAAGTATCGGGAAGATGGAGGGAATATTTTGATGAGTTGTTAAATGTTGATGAAGACAGGGAAGCTGTGATTTCGTGTATAGGGCAAGGAGGAATAACATCTTGTAGGAGTGTGGAAGAGCCAGTTGTGAGTGTGGAGGAAGTTCGTGAGGCAGTGGGTAGAATGAAAGGGGTAAGGCAGCTGGGATTGATGGGTTAAAGGTAGAAATGTTATAAGCAGGCGGAGATATAGTTTTGGAGTGGTTGGTGCTATTATTTAATACATGTATGGAAGAGGGTAAGGTACCTAGGGACTGGCAGAGAGCGTGTATTGTTCCTTTGTATAAAGGCAAAGGGGACAAAAGAGAGTGCAAAAATTATAGGGGAATAAGTCTGTTGAGTATACCAGGTAAAGTGTATGGTAGAGTTATTATTGAAAGAATTAAGAGTAAGACGGAGAGCAGAATAGCATATGAACAAGGTGTCTTTAGGAATGGTAGGGGGTGTGTAGATCAAGTGTTTGCAGTAAAACATATAGGTGAAAAGTATTTGGATAAGGGTAAAGAGGTTTTTGTGGCATTTATGGATCTGAAAAAGGCGTATGATAGGGTGGATAGGGTGGCAATGTGGCAGATGTTGCAGGTGTATGGAATAGGAGGTAGGTTACTGAAAGCAGTGAAGAGCTTTTATGAGGATAGTGAGGCTCAGGTTAGAGTGTGTAGGAGAGAGGGAGAATATTTCTCGGTAAAAGTAGGCCTTAGATAAGGATGTGTGATGTCACCGTGGTTGTTCAATATATTTATAGATGGGGTTGTAAGAGAAGTGAATGCGAGGGTCTTGGCAAGAGGTGTGGGGTTAAAAGACAAAGAATCAAATACAAAGTGGGAGTTATCACAGTTGCTTTTTGCTGATGACACTGTGCTTTTGGGAGATTCTGAAGAGAAGTTGCAGAGGTTGGTGGATGAATTTGGTAAGATATGTAAAAGAAGAAAATTGAAAGTGAATATAGGAAAGAGTAAGGTGATGAGGATAACAAAAAGATTAGGTGACGAAAGATTGGATATCAGATTGGAGGGAGAAAGTATGGAAGAGGTGAATGTATTCAGATATTTGGGAGTGGACATGTCAGCAGATGGGTCTATGAAGGATGAGGTGAATCAAAGAATTGATGAGGGGAAAAGGGTGAGTGGTGCACTTCGGAGTCATTGGAGACAAAGAACTTTGTCCATGGAAATAAAGAGGGGAATGTATGAGAGTATAGTTATACCAACACTCTTATATGGGTGTGAAGCATGGGTGATGAATGTCGCAACTAGGAGAAGGCTGGAGGCAGTGGAGATGTCATGTCTGAGGTCATTGTGTGGTGTGAATATAATGCAGAGAATTCGGAGTTTGGAAATTAGGAGGAGGTGCGGGATTACCAAAACTATTATCCAGAGAGCTGAGGAGGGGTTGTTGAGGTGGTTCGGACATGTAGAGAGAATGGAACGAAATAGAATGACCTCGAGAGTGTATAAATCTGTAGTGGAGGGAAGGCGGGGTAGGGGTAGCCCTAGGAAAGGTTGGAGGGAGGGGGTAAAAGAGGTTTTGGGTGCGAGGGGCTTGGATTTCCAGCAAGCATGCGTGTGCGTATTTGATAGGAGTGAATGGAGACAAATGGTTTTTAATACTTGACGTGCTGTTGGAGTGTGAGCAAAGTAACATTTATGAAGGGATTCAGGGTAACCGGCAGGGCGGACTTGAGTCCTGAAGGAAGGGTGTTAATGTTGCAGTTTTATAACTGTAGTGTAAAGCACCCCTCTGGCAAGACAGTGATGGAGTGAATGATGATGAAAGTTTTTCTTTTTCGGGCCACCCTGCCTTGGTGGGAATCGGCCGATGTGTTAATAAAAAAATAAAAATATTACAATTTTAGATTCTTCCCACTTCAGGTGTTCGAGGAGCATCAGAAACAAAATAGAAAATAATGGAATGAGTTGATGCAATACGTTGGTCAAAAATTACAGTCAGTATCTCAGAAGGACTTTTGCAAGTACTCAAGGATATAAACTTCTGCTTTTCAACTTCAGCGGAAGATGCAAAACTTAGTGTTGAGATGCAAGAAACTGCTCCAAGTTAAGGACAGACTATAGGGATAGTCCAACACGTGGCTTCAAGATATAAATAGCTTTTAATTCATAGCGATGAAGATTGGGATTATGGAATGGCGACTGGAAGTACATTAGAGTTAAGCAACCTCAAGCATCAGTAAAAAAAAAAAAAAAACGATCTCAGTGTATTATTATTATTATTCTGTTCATGTGAAAGCTGTATACCTATTAGAATAATCTGAAGATGGCTGCGCAAAGTAAGCATCTAATCTGAGGGGCATATCAGCTGATTAACGTGAGAGGCATACATAAGTCTGGTAATGACGGAACTGTCTTTAGTTAACAAGAAATCGTTCAGGGCGCCATACATTATGTACGAAAAGTAATCCTCGATTATGTGGAGCTCGCAAGTATATACAGAAGCTAGAGGATTTTCAGAGGTTTTGAAAACTAGACTAGTCACATAGATGATGGTATAAAATATAACGAAAGACGGAGATGACTGTAGTTCACTTCAATGGAAGAAAAATGCAACAGTAAAGATGCAAGTCCAACATATAATGTATTTGTTGGTATCAATATAGTAAAAAAGAGCAGATTATTGACATGCAGCTGACCACAACCAACCAACCAACCAACCAGATAAAACCACTTTGATGTTAGGAAGAACTTTTTCACTACAAGGATAGTAAAATAGCGGTGCAATCTGAATGCGTAATTATTGAGAGTAACTCGAAGTAGTAGTAGTAGTAGGTTAGTAGACAGGAACCACCCAGGGAGGTACTACCGTCCTGACAAGTAAGTGTAAAACGAAAGTCTGTAATTGTTTTACATGATGGTAGGATTGCTGGTGTTTTTTCATGTCTCATAAACATGCAAGATTTCAGGTATGTCTTGTTATTTCTACTGACACTTAGGTCACACTACATATGCATGTATACAAGCATATATATACACACCCCTCTGGGTTTTCTTCTATTTTCTTACTAGTTCTTGCTCTTATTTCCTCTTATCTCCATGGGAAAGTGGAACAGAATTCTTCCTCCGTAAGCCATGCGTGTCGTAAGAGGCGACTAAAATGCCGGGAGCAAGGGGCTAGTAACCCCTTCTCCTGTATATATTACTAAATGTAAAAGGAGAAACTTTTGTTTTTCCTTTTGGGCCACCCTGCCTCGGTGGGATACGGCCGGTGTGTTGAAAGAAGGAAGGAACTCGAAAGACTTGCAAATGTAAGCATATTAAGGTTAAAAAAAAATAATAAAAAATATTCGACACAAGGTTATGAAGTGAATCCAAAATCTGAAACATGGATTTCTTCAGGCACAAAATGGTGAATACTTGGAGATAAACTCAGGGGGGTAGGGGTCATGCGCTCGCGCACATTCACACACACACAGGAAGTGCAGAGTGGATGAAGCCAAACTACAAGAGAGGGGGCTTCACAGGCTTGAGGAACTTCCTGCACGAGATTCAGTGGGACAGGGAACTGTCCGGGAAATCAGTCATTGAGATGATGGAATGTGTGATAACACTATGCAAGGCAGCAGAGGAGTGGTTTGTACCAAAGGGCAACAGAAATAATGAGAAGGCGAGAACGAACCCTTGGTTCTCCCAAAGGTGTAGAGAGGCCAAAAATAAATGCGCTAGAGAATGGAAGAAGTATAGGAGGCAAAGCACCCAGGAGAATAAGAAGAATAGTTGAAGAGCCAGAAATGAATACGCATAGGTAAGGAGGGAGGCCTAACAACAATATGAAAATGACATAGGAGCGAAAGCCAAGTCCAACAAAAAACTGTTGTTTCCTTCTTGATGTGACTGTACCACAGTCAAACACCAGGTAAACAGGCTAAGGAAAGAAGGAGCCGAGATCACAAGAAATGACCAAGTTGTATATGAAGAACTCAACGTGAAATTTAAAGTATTCACTGTGGAGACAGAAAGGACTCCTGAAACACGGAGTGGTGGGCTACATCACCAAGTGCTAGACACAATATATACTACCGAGGAAGAGGTGAGGAATCTGTTAAGCGAACTAGATACCTCAAAGGCGATGGAGCCAGATAACATCTCTCCATGGGTCCTGAGAGAGGGAGCAGGGCACTCTGTGTACCACTAACAACAATCTTCAACACTTCTATCGAAAGAAAGCAGCTCCCTGAGGTATGGAAGACAGCATATGTAGTCCTAGTTTTTAAAAAGGGAAACAGACACACAGCACTGAACTACAGACCAGTACCAATGACATGCATAGTATGCAAAGTTATGGAGAAGATTATCAGAAGAATGGTGGAGCACCTAAAAAGAAATGAGCTTATCAACGACAACCAGCACGGATTCAGGGACGGGAAATCCTGCGTCACAAACCTACTGGAGTTCTATGACAAGGTGACAGCAGTAAGACAAGAGAAAGAGGGGAGTGTAGATTGCATTTTTTTGGACTGTAAGAAGCGTTTTTACACACTTCTACACAAAAGATTAGTGCAAAAGCTGGAGGACCAGGCAGGTATAACAGGGAAAGCACTACAGTGGACCAGAGAATACCCGACATTAAGGCAGCAGCGAGTCATGGAATGTGACGAGGTGTCAGAGTGGGCGCCTGTGACGGGCGTGGTTCCAAAGGGGTCAGTCGTAGGGCCGGTGCTGTTTTTGGTATATGTGAATGACATGACGGAAGGAATACACTCAGAAATGTCTCTGTTTCCAAACGATGTGAAGTTAATGAGGAGAATTCAATCAGAGGAGGACCAAGCAGGACTTTCATAGTTCTGCCTGGAGATGCTACAGGCCTGGTCCAGCAAATGGCTCCTGGAGTTCAACCACGCCAGGTGCAAAGTCATGAAGATCGGGGAAGGTCAAAGAGAACCGCAGTCAGAAAACAGTCTAGGGGGCCAAAGGCTACAAACCTCACTCAAGGAAAAGGATCTTGAGGTGGGAATAACACCGAACACATCTCCTGAGCCGCACATCAACCAAATAGCTGCTGCGGCATACGGGAGACTAGCAAACCTAAGAATAGCATTCCGACATCTCAGTAATGAGTCGTTCAGGACTTTGTACACCGTGTACATCAGGCCCATATTGCAGCACCAGTTTGGAACCCACACCTGGCCAAGCACGTCAACAAATTAGAGGGCGTGCAGAGGTTACAACGAGACTAGTCCCGGAGTTAAGGGGCATGTCCTACAAGGAGAGGTTAATTAAGAGAAATCGACATGACGACACTGGAGGACAGGAGGGACAAGCGGAACGTTATAAAGACAGGAGGAATCGACAGAGGAATCGACAAGGTGGACAGGACGAGATGTTCCAGAGATGCGACACACTAACAAGGGGTCACAGTTGGAAGTTGAAGAATCAGATGAGTCACTGGGATGTTAGGAAGTATTTCTTCAGTCACAGAGTGGTCAGGAAGTGGAATAGTCTGAAAAGGGA
The DNA here is from genome assembly GCA_009830355.1 of Cherax destructor. Taxonomy (NCBI): domain Eukaryota; kingdom Metazoa; phylum Arthropoda; class Malacostraca; order Decapoda; family Parastacidae; genus Cherax; species Cherax destructor. The sequence goes on along the minus strand of WNWK01034002.1, from coordinate 6,061 downwards.
GCTGGTAGAGGCAGGATCCATGTGGAGGCAGGATCCATACATAGCTTTAAGAAGAGGTATGATAAAGCTCACGGAGCAGGGAGTGACTTAGTAGTGACCAGTGAAGAGGCGGGACCAGGAACTATGACTCGACCCCTGCAATCACAATTCGGTAAGCACAATTAGATTAGTACATACACACACACACACACACATACACACACAGGGCCAGGAGCTGTGACTCGACCCCTGCAACCACAACTAGGTGAGTACGCAGTGCACATGACAGACAGGAACAGGAGCCAGAGTTCATCATTCACAAACCCAGCTCAGTAACTACATATATAACAATCCTACCTCTGTCCACGAAAAAAATCCACATACAAATACGTAACATACACAAACATTTAATTAAATACACAAATGTACACCCAAATATCCAACTTAAGTATATACATAAGCAATGTTCATTGTACATGAACATAATTCTCTTGAAGACAGGGTAAAAACAATTTGTTTGTTTTTGTAATCCCCCAAAAATGGAAGTCACTTGTAAAACAAACTTGCATAGAAAGTACTCACTGCAGTATAGTCTGCAGAAAGAAAACCTTGTTCAAGACCTGACCAGATGGTGAGGGGCACAATGAGCAGCTGGTATGGGTGCCGCAGATGGTTGAAAGTGGCAACTAGCAGTTGTAAACTGCTTTTACCCTCTTCATAGTCACTTTCCACCTCTTTAAAGCTGGAAGAGAGCCAAAGTTCTTATATATCGCTCATATAATAATAATTCAATAAATTGTTTTGAAAATAAAGCCTACAACAGACATTGTTTACGTCTGTCAACTTAAAGTCTGGTAAAACAACACCTAAGTTTTCAGATAATGACGGAGAAAGAAAAATTGATGCTCTAACCCCTTCACTTATTCAACCCAAACTGAAATACTAATAAAACTACTGAACCCATAGAGTAATGTTTGACGATATTCTCATCGCCTTGATGAATACCCCTAGCTCTGAGTTCATCACCCAGTGTATAAAATCTATCCTTTGTGAAGTAAATGACTGGGACTATATATTTATATAGTCATGTCCTAACTATGCAACTAACATTTAGAATAGGATCACAGCCTAGTAGAAATGTGTATACTTTTACCAATGACTAAGTTAACTCACGCGCTTATAGGATCGACGAAGATGATGACGACAACAGAGGAGAGGAGGGAACAGAGGAGGAAGGTGGAAGCTAAGGTGTAAATCTGCCAGAGTGGCGGACCTTCCCTCTCGCTGGAGTCGCTGCTGTTGAGCTCTCTGGTGGGCTTAGAGATGCAGAAGTTGTACCCACAGGAGAGTAGCTCCGCCTCCGTCCTGTTGACTTCGTCCACACCCACCGACAACACTGTTGGGGAAGAAATATGAAGTGAAAGAGAGAAAGAGAGAGAGTGGGAACGATATGGATCATATTTTTATCATAATTGAAATATAAATACAGTGGCTCTCTACCTGAGGAAACAATAAGGCTACCGAACACTCCAGCAAACTGGAAGAACATGAAGAAAATGCCGAAGAACTTTGTTATGATGACATCACTGTTCTCGCCCACAACCCTGGCGTACCTCAGCCCAACCTACAACAAGGAGGAGCCAATTATACATCTCCACAACACTGGAGCATTTTAAGGCAGATCCACTGATATTGGATTGTATTTCACTAGAAAAAAACATATTTATTATAAACATAGAAAATACAATCTGTGTCATCTAAAGAAGAAAACAAAATTAAATATTTAATATTTCAGTCAGAACCCCATGTTTAGTCCTATATAAAGCAGTAAATCATTTGTTACCACAAAACAACAAAATAAAGGAGACACTGCAAATATTTTATATTGATGAAGTTGAAGACGTATAGTCATTAATTCCCTTTTTAAATTTATTATTCAAGAGTCTTACCCATCAAGCAAACCCAACTTTTGCATGTATTCAAATAATTTTGAAGACAGCAATCGTAAACTGTAGCCAAATAATGTAAAAATTATAGCTAGAATACGGAATTAATTGTTTTTATAAAATAAATTTAAAGCACATACAATAGGTAATTTAATCCCAGAATTTGTCTGCCCTGGCACACCTTGGTTAAGTAAATACACTTGGAGGCCCAGAGCGGGGCAGCCCCCAATCCCAGGACTAAGGCTGTAGGTACGAGTGTAGATCTCTGGGTAGAACTGAGCTGCGATGTAGGAGGAGTAGCAGAGCATGGAGAGTGCCAGTGTGTACTTCTCCTTCAACAACGACAGCAGCCACGACGGCAAGAAACAGCAGGAGAAGACGAAAGCGCCATAAAGAACAGTCATTGCTGCCGTTCCATCAGTCCTGCAAAATCAGCAGATTATGACAGTTTGTTTGTACTTACCGAGTTGTACCCATTAAGTTGTGTTTCAGGGACAGAATTTCAGCTCCTGGCCCCACCTCTTAAACTACAATGGTTGGCTTTGTTGTTCCTGGTCTCGTGGCCCATAACACACCTACTCATGAAACTGTGTATTGAGTTTGTCTCTCCCACTTCCTCAGCTCATTCAATTTATTTACTGCCCTAAGACTGAAAAAGTATTTCCTAACATATTAGTGGTTCATCTGTGTCTTTACCTTCCATCTGTAATTCCTCGCTCGTATGTCTCGTAATTCCAATAAATTTTCCATATATTCTATCAAATTATTTGAGTATCTTGTATGTCCTAATCATATCTCCCGATGATCAACTTCTTTAGCCACTCTTCGTAACTCAATCACCTCAGTTCTGGAACAAGTCATATTTCAAACCTCTGGATTTTTTCGAGATTTCGTACATGGGACCTCCATGATGGGGCTGCATACTCTATGTATACTTTCCTATATGTATTTGCCTGTATGTAGTTGCAGAGGTCGAGCCTCATTTCCCGAACCCGCCTCTTTGCTGCCCGGTACTGGTTTCACTCTCTTCTGGCTTCAAGAGCCTTATTGAACTATGTACTTTTTTAGCTATGTATAGATTCTTTCTCTACCACTTCACTGTCTAGGTAGTTCCTCTTTCTGAACACTCTAAGGCTGAAGAACTACTTCCCAACATCCCTTGTAAATTATATGTCTTCAACTTCCAGCTGTGCCCTCGTGTACTTCTCGTCTCTCCAACAATCTGCCCTTATCAGTGTAGTATGTGTGTGTGTATTAGTTAGTAACAGTTTTCCAGAGGCACTTGTCAGTAGACACTAGACTTTCGTGTTAGTTACCATTTTGTCCTAGACACATGTCGATTAGACACTAGGCCTGTTGTATATGTGTGTGTGTGTGTAAGGAAACCCTTCGAAATGTTTCCGCCCCGCCGGGAATTGAACCCGGGCCCTCTGTGTGTGAAGCGAGAGCTTTAGCCACCAGGCCACCGGGGCTGTGTGTACTCACCTAGTTGTACTCACCTAGTTGTGGTTGCAGGGGTCGAGTCACAGCTTCTGGCCCCGCCTCTTCACTGGCCGCTACTGGGTCACTCTCCCTGCGCTATGAGCTTTATCATACCTCTTCTTAAAGCTATGTATGGAACCTGCCTGTGTGTGTGTGTGTATTTGTGTTTGTGTTTGTTTGTGTGTGTGTGTGTGTGTGTGTGTGTGTGTGTGTGTGTGTGTGTGTGTGTGTGTTTGTGCACTCACCTAGTTGCGGTTGCAACTAGGCTCTTGACCCCGCCTCTTCACTGGCCGCTACTGGGTCACTCTTCCTGCGTCATGAGCTTTATTATACCTCTTCTTAAAGCTATGTATGGAACCTGCCTCCACTACATCACTTCCCAAACTTTTCCACTTCCTGACAACTCTGTGACTGAAGAAATACTTCCTAACATCCCTGTGATTCATCTGAGTCTTCAACTTCCAACTGTGTCCCCTTGTTGCTGTGTCCCGTCTCTGGAACATTCTGTCTCTGTCCACCTTGTCAATTCCTCTCAGTATCTTATATGTCGTTATCATGTCCCCTCTATCTCTCCAGTCCTCCAGTGTCGTCAGGTCGATTTCCCTTAACCTCTCCTCGTAGGACATACCCCTTAGCTCCGGGACTAGTGTGTGTGTGTGTGTGTGTTTGTGTGTGTGTGTGTGTACTCACCTAATTGTGGTTGCAGGGGTCGAGACTCAGCTCCTGGCCCCTCCCCTTCGCTGTCCGCTACTTGGTCTCTGCTCTCCCTGCTCCATGAGCTTTATCATTCCTTGTCTTAAAACTATGTATGGTTCTCGCCTCCACTATATCGTTCGCTAGACTATTCCACTTCCTGACTACTCTATGGCTGAAGAAATGCTTCTTAACATCCCTTTGACTCATCTGAGTCTTCAGCTTCCAGTTGTGCCCCCTTGTTTCTGTGTTCCCTCTCTGGAACATCCTGTCACTATCTACCTTGTCGATTCCCCGCAGTATTTTATATGTCGTTATCATGTCTCCTCTAACCCTTCTGTCCTCCAGTGTTGTTAGTCCTATTTCCCTCAACCTTTCTTCATAAGGCAGTCCCCTGAGTTGTGGAACTAGCCTTGTCGCAAACCTTTGCACTTTCTCTAATTTCTTGACGTTCTTGACCAGGTGTGGGTTCCAGACTGGTGCTGCATACTCTAGTATGGACCTGACGTACACGGTGTACAGTGTCTTTAACGATTTCTTGTTAAGATAACGGAACGCTAAACTTAGGTTTGCCAGTCGCCCATATGCTGCAGCAGTTATCTGGTTGATGTGTGTTTCTGGAGACGTGCTTGGCGTTATACTCACACCAAGGTCTTTCTCCTTTGATGAGGTTTGAGGTTTGTAGCCTTTGTCCATCTAGCCTGTACTCTGTCAGCGGTCTTCTTTGCCCTTCTCCGATCTTCATGACTTTGCATTTGGTGGGATTAAATTCGAGAAGCCAGTTGCTAGACCAGATGTCGAGCTTGTCCAGGTCTCTTTGAAGTCCTGCTTGGTCCTCATGCGATGTGATTCTCCTCATTAATTTCACATCATCTGCGAACAGAGACACTTCTGAGTCTATCCCGTCCGTCATGTCATTCACATATACCAAGAATAGCACTGGTCCTAGGACTGACCCCTGCGGTACACCGCTCGTCACTGGCGCCCACTGTGATACCTCATCACGCACCATGACCCGTTGTTGCCTCCCTGTGATGTATTCCCTGATCCATTCCAGTGCCCTTCCTGTTATAAACGCTTGGTCTTCCAACTTCTTTACTAATCTCATATGAGGAACTGTGTCGAAGGCCTTCCTGCAGTCCAGGAAAATGCAATCAACCCACCCTTCTCTCTCTTGCCTTACCTCTGTTACTTTATCATAGAACTCTACTAGGTTTGTTACACAGGATTTGCCTTCCCTGAATCATTGCTGTCTGGCGTTGATTATCCTGTTCAGCTCCAGATGTTCCACCATTCTTTTCCTGATGATTTTCTCCAAGACTTTGCACACTATACACGTAAGTGACACTGGTCTATAGTTTAGTGCCTCTTTTCTGTCTCCTTTTTTAAAGATGGGGACAACGTTGTCCTTTTTCCATACCTCAGGTAGCTGCCCAGTTTCAAGGGATGTGTTGAATATTATGGTAAATGGCACACTCAGAACCTCAGCTCCTTCCCGAAGGACCCACGTGGAGATATTGTCCGGACCCATCGTGTGTGTGTGTGTGTTAGTTACCATTTTTTCCTAGGCACATGTCGATTAGATACTAGGTCTGGTGTATGTGTGTGTGTGTGTGTAAGGAAACACTTCAAAATGTTTCCGCTCCGCCGGGAATTGAATTGTGTTTGTGTGTGTGTGTGTGTGTGTGTGTGTAAGTTACCATTTTGTCCTAGGCACATGTCGATTAGACATTAGGCCTGTTGTATATATGTGTGAGTGTGTGTGTGTGTGTAAGGAAACACTTCAAAATGTTTCGGCCCCGCCGGGAATTGAACCCGGGCCCTCCGTGCGTGAAGCAAGAGCGCTAGCCACCATGCCATCGGGGCGTGTGTGTGTGTGTGTAATCACCTAATTGTGGTTGCAGGGTCGATTCAAGCTCCTGGCCCCGCCTCTTCACTGGCCGCTACTGGGTCACGCTCCC
>WNWK01034001.1:0-20724 GCA_009830355.1 Cherax destructor | reverse complement strand
AGGACCAATGGATAGATACTATGTGCGTCCACCACCTTCCAGGTATCTAGTTCACTAGCAGTTCCTTTACCTCCTCCTGGAAGAGGAGGTAAAGGAACTGCTTCCTCCTCTGTTTCACACAACATTCATGTTATAATATATACTAACTTCCACACATCACGATACATCACAACACAACATTCATGTTGTAATATATACTAACTTCCATACATCACGGTTTATCACAACACAACATTCATGTTGCAATATATACTAACTTCCACACATCACAGCACATCACAACCTAATATAGAATCAGAGACATTAACACAGCGACACACTGGCCAGGTTGCAGCAGCGACCTCCATAAAAATATAAGCCAGAAAAATATAAGCCACCAAGTCTTCCGACTTGGTGGCTTATATTTTTTTATCCTCGAGAGATTTTGTTTTGTGTTATTGATTGTGAATATATTTTTGTTGTCAATACTGAAAAGACGAGACGAGAAAAGTAGAGAAGTGTAAATTGAAAAGAATACATTTCATCTTGAGTAAGACCATTTATTTGAGTTTCTTCTTTGCCTTATCTACAAGAGATTCAAACTTGACACTTCTTCATATATTCACATCTTTCACAATGGTTGTCTTCAAAACTGTATTAAACAAACATTCTCAATTTTATTTAGTCAGAAAAAAGATACATAAACAAAAATATAAATTATATTTTTATTAACACATCGGCCGTTTCCCACGGAGGCTGGGTGACCTGAAAGAGAAGAAACACTTTCATCATCATCATTCGCTCAATCACTGTCTTGCCAGAGGTGTGCCTACACTATAGTTAAAGAAACTGCTATATATCAACATCCCTCTTTCAGAGTGCAGTCAATGTACTTCCCACCTCCAGGACTCAAGTCGGGCTAACCGAATTCCCTGAATCTACTCATAAATGTTGCTTTTCTCACACTCCAACAGAACATCAAGTCAGAAAAAAAAAAAACATTTGACTCCACTCGCCCCTATCTAACATGCACAAGCATGCTTGCTGGAAGTTCAACACCCTCGCACACAAAACCTTCTTTACCACCTCTCTCCAACATTTCCTAGGCCGACCCCTACCCCGCCTTCCTTCCACTACAGGTTTATATGCCATCTAAGTCATTCTATTTTGTTCCATCTCTCTAAATGTCCAAACGACCACAACAACCCTTTCTCTGCCCTCTGGATAAAACTTTCAGAAACACCGCACTTCCTAATCTCGAAACTACAGATTCTCTGCATTATATTCACATTGCTCTCAAACACGACATCTCCACTGCCTCCAGCCTTCTCCTTGTTGCAACGGTCTCGTTTCAAATGTTACGATCAGGGCTTTTTTAAATTTTTGCCCCTCGTAACAATTATTTAATTAACTTTATTTTTCATCTTAGAAAATCATTATAGATAGGGTAAGTTTTAGGAATTGACCAAAATAAAATTTGAAAAATTTTAATATAAAGAATTCATATAATTATTCGTGTATGGTATAAAGTTCTCTATTGCGTGTAATAATCATATCACTTTATTCGAAAACAGCAAAATGACTTTACTTGTTCTGTACCATATTCTCTAAAGCCGACTTCATACAAACAATATTTCATCAACGTTTCGCAATACAAAACTAGACTATTCTTCATAAAGGCAGAGAAGTATAAATATCAAATACATTTTCTTAGACAATTTCCCAATACTGAAAGCTCTGCTAATAAAACTATCACCGTAAGTCGTGGATGAATGAAATTTCAAACCTTGAGACTTAACAAACCCTCGTGGTTTTCCCAAGCCTACTCCAAAGAGCGTATGTACTCTTGTGAAAGACAATGAACATACTCCTGGTCAGGAGTGGATGTGAAACCTACTCCTGTTGGGAGAGGTGTGTGAACCTACTGCCATACCACGGTGTGGTAAGCTCAAGTTAGGTCGGTCACGTGACAGAGGGGTGAGGCCGGCTGGTACGTAAACAAGTGACCGGAGTTACTAGTGGTCTCCCACTACATGACCGGCACAGTAAAACTTTAACATTGTAAAACATAAAATTACAATGTAACATCCTACCTAAAACATAGTTATCAAATAATAGTATAAAGTAAGACATTTTCGTTTTAGCTATAACGGAAATATCTCAATATACTATTATGATAAAAATACACACAATATAAAATATTGGTCAAGGGTATAGCCGTAACACCTCCCCTCACGACCACAGGTCGCCCAAACAGAATATCAGAACCAAAAACCTCCTACATATAGTAAAATTACTGGAATATGAACACAATAATGATAAAGTTTTTGAAACTTCTTACTTTATGTCCAAATTTACCTCACATTACAAGAAGATACTCTTATTTAACATAAAACAACGACAAAGTACTACGCGTCTCCATTTTTGATAACTATTTCTTCTCCGTACAAGGGCAGCGTAGTTAGCAGTGCGGGGACTCCATACATAACCCAGGTTAATGTGATGGAACAGGCACCGCCGATACAGCACCAGGAATAACTTGCTTTTTACTTGGAGAATAATAGAAGGCACATAAAAGAGGTGATAATCCTATCCTAGCAGCTGGAGTGGCTTCAAGGTGTATATAACTGAAGGTGGTCATGACACTCCACCTTAGCTCAACACTCCGCATCAGTCTAGCTAACATGTAACCTCATAACTGTTGAAATACAATAAAACATTAAACATGAGAATACGTATATAGATAAATAAATGGACTAATAAGAAGTTACTCTATGGAACTAACCATCAAGTATTTTGGTAACTTTACTTTTAAATTCTCAATTGCAATCAAGGACAGTGTCAGCTTGTATGATTTAAGTTGAAGACATAGACAAAAAGCATGGTTTGTGTGTGTAGGATAAGGGGGGGGGGGTCCCTCGACCGCTCAGGTCGGATGGACATCAACTCCTCGTTCAACAAAGTCAAGTACAAACTTAAAGACCACACAAAGAGCAGTCAACACACAAGCTCCTGGACCTCGACCATGAGGAAACTTTTTACTGACAGACCACACAACACTACGAGGGAGGTGCACTTGTAGCACCAGTCCTGTCCATATACCAAGTGGAAGAAAACTAACCAGAATCTGAGTGAAGACTGGACCTCCAGCAGCTCTACCAGAAGGAGCGGGATTCCTTCTGCAACTATCATGAACAGGTCAAACATACCTGCAAGGCGAGACAACGAAGGAACCGACCAGCATATTTCCACTCAGCTCACTTTTATAGAAATCAAACGATTGTTAAGTACATCTCTAGTAGCACCCTGCAGAGATAGTGCAATTTTGAGCACCTGGAGGAATAAGTGAGTCCGGTATTAACCTACATTAGACAAAGTACTGCCTTGACAAATATACTAGTCAAGGACGCATCATCTCTAACCTAGAGAAGTTTGTGACCGGCTTAGACAGTAGCCTCAACATCATGGAAAATTTTGAACAATGGTAGAACGTTGAAACACGACAACGGACCGCTATCCACCGCATCTTGTTAAACTCACAGTGCAGAAACGGCAGAAGCTCCAAGCGTCAGACTCAGGATTACCATTGCTGAGTCTTGCTAGCATCAGACGAATAATGTTGCCTAGTCAACACCAGCACTTTCCTCTAGAGCACTGAAGAAGTGAGAGGGTCCGGAGTGGGAGCTCACCACACTGCTCCAAGACCGGAAAAAATAAAGAGGTTGTGACACCTCAGACATTACCTCTGAAATTCTTTTCAATAATAATTTTCTAAATAGCAACCGTTTGCTAAACACTAAAAGTTGACACCAGCAGATACATGATGAACATATAAATAACATTCACAGTCAAAATGCTTTATCAGTGAAGACTGAAGTCGGCGAGAGACAGCTTGACACAGTAGATACACCATGAACATATAATTAACACTGTTCAATCAAAACACTATCTCGATGAAGTTTACTGAAGTCAGAAAACAGTCAGGGTGATTTGAACAGTCGGCTAAGCATCAACTGCCGAAGCTTTTATACAAACGGGCCACAAACTGTGGACCTGACACTGTTGAGAAGTGGCGTACGTGGCAACCAGATCCGGCGCCACCATAACGATGAACACAGACGAGGGTGATGAAATACTAACAGAAGACGAGTCCAGGTGGGGACACGTTGCCTCTCCCATACGCCCTTACCTTCATATCTTCAATATTCTGAAACTTTTCACGTACATGCAGCATACAGCCATTTTCTACTCGGAGAGACACTCACCAATATACCAATCTGGCGGAAGTACCAGCAGACCTCTGCTCAGGGACTAGTTTGTCAGGCTAGTATGTCAGAAGGCGCTGACTTATACTCATGACACTGCTCCACCAGTGTCATCCGCACCAGACTTCAAGGCGACCAGTAATCAGTTCTGCTCCAATACTCCCGTTTAGTAGAAACATAAGCAGACGTCTGCTCAGGGACTAGTTTGTCAGACTAGTATGTCAGACGGATGCAGACTTCTGCTCAGGGACTAGCTTATTAAACAGGGGCTAGTGTCAAAAGTATACCAACTTTTGCTCAGGGACTAGCTTGTAATATAGAGGCTAGTGTGTCAGAAGTATATGCTGACTCCTGCTCAGGGACTAACTTGTACTATAGAGGCTAGTGTGTCAGAAGGGTACCAACTTCTGCTCAGGGACTAGCTTGAGCATAGAGGCTAGTGTGTCAGGGAGGCGAAGGCAGGTTCCTGCTCAGGGACTAGTTTGTACTATAGAGGTAGTGTGTCGAAGTATACCAACTTCTGCTCAGGGACTAGCTTTGCATAGGCTAGTGTGTCAGGAAGCATGCAGAAAACTAATGCTGGGAGTGAAACCTATACTCAGGCATCACGAACAACGACGTCTTGAAGTAAATCGAAGAGCATCTGGCTCTTCCTGAAGTGTCGGTCGCGTCTCTACGTTCATGTCAGTCTGCTGGACATGAATACCTCCAAAATGACTTCTTCCATGCGACGAAGGAGTTCCAAGCGGATACTCAGAAGAATGCAGCAGCACGAGACAATGACTAGAAAACAGTAGTTCTTCAAAGCATGTCTTAAGGTTCAGACTAACCGCTTCTCTAAGCGTCCTCATAACTGAGTCACAACACAAGTTGCTAAACAACGACTCAGACAGTAACAAACAGGAAAACAATCGCTGGTTCACACATGAGGAAAGCAATACGAGAAAGCACATGTCGCTTGCCATAAGTTCCTCAGACAAGTCAGACTCAACCAGTGACTTTTCTGGCTTAAACTTCCTGTCAAGAGCACTTGTTAATGTCTCTCTGACAGTAGTTAGACATTCTTTACTACTTCCTTAGGCGAATTCCTTTGAAGAATTCTGTGTGGAGTCACCGTGACTATCATGTCACCCAGACAATAGTGTCACCCCGACTTCTCTAAGAATAGTCCTTACAGTTTTTCCTCACCTCCACTGAACACTTGTTCCGGGGACCAGAGGTGATAATCTCGCACCACACACTGTTTCCATAAAAGCTTGAATAAATATGAGTTTTCCTTCTCATATTGCTTTTAATGTCTGCAAGACAGACAATAAGATCAACAGCTCTACAAAGATTTCTATATGCAGAAATCGCACAGAGGCACTAGCATTAACAGCTAGAACAGTAGCTGAACCAACAATGCCAACAGCAAGGCTGCAGACCAATTAATGAAGTCCACATTAATCTGCGGCGAATATTAAGGAACCTGAGTAGGTTCTGTTCCAAAAATGTCATAACTAACTTTTATCCTTCCAATATACCAACTGAATGATATGCTTTATCCCAGGACAGCAGTGACTCACAAAAATGACAAGGTTCTTGGCCTTAATACTAAGGGCGAAAACAACAGCACCAACCATGCTAACTCCCATCGTGTGGATGCTCAGGACCCTGGGTTACAGGTACAAAGAGGAATGTCCAACAACAGAGAGGGAGACAAATCAATCACCAGTGCTCCAACCGTATAGGAGACACCTACCAAGAACTCAAAAGTCAATCCTTTCACTCTGCCCAATAATGGTGTCGCCAATACCAAAAGCAAAAAGGGTGAGAGACATAGTTACTTATACCCTGTGGTTGCTTATCTTCTGGGAGAGTGGTAAGTGAGAGCCAAACATCAGTAGCCATCATTGTCGGGAGACAAACACAAGTTAGCAACTTCCCATTCTAGATACTTCTCTGTACAGACTGTCAAAATATAAAGTTGAGACCTAGCTCCCCTATCTGATGGTTTAGAACTACTGCATGAAGGTGTACTTGAGTCTCATATGATCCTGACATTATGAAAATAAGTTCATAACAAGAATGATAATATGGCCTAAGAGATTTTAGATCATACCTCCATTTACCTCGGATCAAACAATCCCGGACAGGGGCCCCCATTTGTTACGATCAGGGCCTCATTTATTAGCCTGTCTTGCCCCGTCGTAACAAGTTATTTAATTGCTTTGATTGTTTCATCTTTAGAAAAATCATTATAGTATTAGGGTAAGTTTTGGGAGATTGACCCAAGAGTAAAATTTGAGAAATTTAATATAAAAGAATTCATATAATTATTCAGTGTGTGGTATAAAGTTATCTATTGCATTAATACATCATGATACACTTTATTCGAAAACAGTCGACATATGACTACTTGTTTCTGTACAATAATCATACCAATGTGGAGGATGGGCTCCTACGATAACGTGGACTGTATGTTACTTATCTTCTTGATGAATCCAAGATGTCGCAGCCGCCACCAACACCTCAGGGGATCCATCTATGGCCTCAATCTCCCAGGGCTGTAAGGAAACATCAAGGATTTATTATAATATATTGCCCAAAGGAGCGTATGTCCATATTTCAGTCTTAGATGGACTGAAAGGCGTTTTACTCACTTTTTTTGACTAAAAAGTCCACCCTACCGCCGTCCCTAGGTAAAAATTTGAATGTTCTTGAATACAAGAACTTCTTGAGTCCCTGTTTTGACCAGAACATCAAATTCTTACCTTGCTCGTAACTTTGAGCGATGGTGTTGGCTCCACCATATCGGGAAATGCTGTCTTGATTGTAGAATGCCGCTGAAGAATCACGTCTTGTTTCGATGGAGTTCACTTGCGATTGTCTCTACGTTTCTCCTTGCAGTCTGAAGCTGCACACTTCTGAATATACTGCAATGTTGATGTTTACCACTAAACGCGCTGGAACAGAGTTCTTATCTTATTTCCACGTTAGTGGAGATTAAATGATATAACTGACCGAGCAGTAATGTCTATGTTGATTTACGTCGCCTCGCGCCTTATGACACCCCAGAGTCGTATGACCCGTTCTTGCGGTGGCCAAATTCAATCTGACCGCTCGTGCTGCCTTTTGCAGTCTCGTGCAGCCATGTGGTGCCACGAGGTGCCTCGTGGTGCTGTGGTCAGCACAATTCTTGACCACTGTTGACAGTACATCTGGCTTGAATTAAATTGTTTATGCAGCCAGACGCGCCTCCTCTGGCCCTTTCCTAAGGGTGGAAAGGGTGAGGGCCCTACCAAGGGTAGTAAGGGCGCATACCCCTCCTTTGGAAATTTTCTCCACACTGGGGGCAGGAGAAATTCACTTAAAGTGAACTACTCATCACTTAACATTAATTTGATTTTCCCTCGCCATCATGCTGCTTGTCTTTTCTGAACAGCTCAGTCTGTGTGGTTTCTGGAGAATCACTAATTTTATTTTTGTTTTCAACACTGTGTAATTCTAACGGCACTAATTTATCTATTGTACATTATTCACTACACCTTTGCTCAAAACATCAACTGTCCTGATGATTCCATTTGCATCAGGATATATGGTCAATTTTTCCAAGAGGCCAATGGACCTCGGACCATCATTGTTAATAATCACTATGTCACCAGGTCTTAAGGACTTATAATTTTCTGAAACACCAGCTCCATAGAAGTGTTCTCTCAATGAGGTGAGATAGTCTTCTCGCCAAATTTTCTCCCAGCGTTCAATCACTTTATTAAGGTGTTTGAATTTACGTCTGAGTTGTTCAGGTTCGAAATGAGTAGGATCCTCTATGATTTCTTTATCATTCATAGGAGGAACGGGTTCGAGCCTTCTGCCATGTAGTAAATGAGATGGACTTAAACTTCTAAATTGTCCAGATCATCGGTAACATATATTAAGATCTGTTGTTGACTCTATTTTCATTAGTTACGACTGTACAGAAATTCTTCTAAGTCGATTCTCTGACGATGAAGAGTCTTCCTTAAACAACGTTTCACAATGCCTATCATTCTTTCGTAAAATCCGCCGTGCCATGGGGTTTTAGGAGGAATGAATCTCCAACGACAATTACGTTGATTCAGCATCTGTTGTACTTCAGGCTGCTCAAAAATCTTGTTTATGAGCACCTGCAACAAAATTCGTTGCATTGTCGGGATATCATCAGCCTGGGACATGCCCTTCTGGCTGCAAACCTTCTAAATAATTTGATAAAGGTTTCAGCAGACATATCAGTGGCTACTTCTAGATGTACTGCTCTAGTTGTAGCACGGGTGAACAAACAGATGTACACCTTAATAGGAACTTTGTCAACTGTTTTAGTTAAAATTATTGGTCCAGTGTAATCTACACCTGTCACTTCAAATGGAGTGACATGACATACTCTTTCAGAAGTCAGAAGGGTATGGAGGTGGACCTGGATACTGACATACTCGCATATCATAATGACGACAATAATACAGTCTCTTATTTGTTTCTTCACACTTTGTCACCTTGAGGTATCCAGTAGGATTGACGTATATGAAAAAGAGTGTCAGCTACACACCATGTAACACGTTACTGTGGGCATTCTGAATAATCAGTCTTGTTAGCCAATGATTTTGGGGATCAATACTGGATGTATTTGTTTCTTAGGTAGTGAAGAATTATGAATTCTTCCTCACATCTTATAATCTTTTCTGGAGTCAGATAAAGTCCTAAAAATTAATCATATCAGGGTTCTTTGGTGATTTATCCTGAGTTTCCAAAATCTATCTCTGTAGAGAAAACATCTTTCTGTATTAACTTTATCCCGTATTTAATGGGTTCAAGTAATTCAATTAGGTTTTATCCTTTAATGAATTTAAAGACAAGAGCTGTAACTCTTAAGAGTTTACCCAATGATGAGTATTTAGATCCATCAATGACTATTTCTTTTGTGTCTGCAGTATTTAAACATTATTTCTGCTGTGTTCAAACAGACTGTTTCTTCTGGCATAATGTAAGATTTTTGCTGTGGCCAGTTATTTTCATTAGAGAGCAGTTAGGTCCGTGGAGCCATAATTTATTATCCACAAAGTTCTTGAGTGGGACACCCGGACAACATGTCAGCTGGATTCTCTTGTGTAGAGACGTGGAGAAAGACATAGTCTCTCTGCATCTCACTTATTTCTGCTACTCTATTCTGTACTAGACCAACTTACTCTTATTATTTCTTAACCACTGAGAACTGCTTCATTGTCCTCCAGATCACAGTTTTTCAATAGTGAGATGATCAAGTATTTGTTGAGATAGACAGCTAATTTTGTACCTACAGAGTGCTGTCAGTTCCAATTGTGGTACTGTTCTGACCTTCAAGGGTGCAACCCTGGCCTTTGAAGTAATTAAAGTACTTCCTTCAGCGTTACTCATGAAGCTTTCAGCGCCATAACCTCTGGTTGACGCATCACAGAAACATGTAATGTGTACTTGTTTCACTCAGAAAACTCATGGACCAGGTAACACTGCTGACATTGATGAGGTTTTGCTCTTTATATGAACAATTTTTTCAATGTGCTGAAAACTAAGCCAGATTCCAGGACTTCTATAATGGATCAGTCCTCGCATAAACAATATTTTAGCTGGAATATTGCATCACTTAGAAAAGACTTCCTGACCTTCATCATAAAGTAACCACCGAACCCATTGATATTGTGTGTCTACAAGAGTGCAGAGTCCCTGAAAAATCCCAGCCCCTAAATTGCCATCATTTGTTGCATATAATCTCAAATCTACTAACTCTTGTGTTCTATATATTAAAAATCACTTCCCCATCAACTTCTCACACTAAGAAAACAGAGGGACTGCAATACCATGGTGTTAGGATTTATATTGGGAACTCTGCTCTCAACATATTTAATTTGTATGCTCCTGCTGATAAGTTCAATTTCTTGGAGCTCCCAACTTGTGCTCAGTCTGAGCCTACTTTATAATTGGAGATTATAATGCAAGACACAAAAGCATTGAAGCTCACAGTTTGGTAATCGTAATGGTAACCAACTCTGTCACTGTTAAACAGTCATGATAATGTGCAAATTGTAGGTGACCTTGAACCCCACATATCTATGGAGGCATCCTTGATCTGTGTCTTGGCTCAACATTATTCTGCCAGCTGTGAGTCTTACCATTGTATCAGATATATCATCAGACCATTTCCCAAGGCTAACCTCACTAGATATAGGTAATACTATCCTTTCTGGTGGAATATTCAAACGGAAACGTTTTAATGTTCCCCTGTCAACATGAGGACTTTGTTGCACATGTGACTGACTGGTATAATTCCTATGTGTGTTCCTCTGTTGAGACCTTTAACAATGACCTTGTGAGCAGTATTCAGAACTACTTAGGAGCCGCCTCAAAACCTCCTGGAACTCTTAACCCAACCAACTTCCATAACAATCATACCTCCTATAATAACCATACTTATTACAATGATCTTAAACTCGAACACTGAAACGTACTGCTCGCAGAATAGGCCTAGCCTATAGAAAACATCGTTACCCCTGGAATGCTGAGGCTCTTTCAAACTGCCCTTGCTGCCGCAAGAGGCGTATGACAGAGCTGCGGCAAACTGACTGGGAAAAATTTGTCAATGGTCTCAATGCTCACCCCACTTAGCCGAGCATGGAGGGACATAAATAAATTAAGGGTAACAGAACCGGTCAGATTGCACACCCCATCCTTACATAGGGCGAATGAGCTAGTCAGTGCTTGGGCTGTTACATCAAGCTATGAAAATCTTCCCAGTACCACACAGGCGAAATTAAATGACAAATATGATGCTAGGGAGAGACTTGTTTGTTTTATGCTCACAAGGAAATGACTGTAACATTCCTTTCACTGACTTTGAACTTGATGTCAGCACTAACTAAAGGCAACTCCCGTCACCTGGTGAGGATGGTATTACCTACAATATACTAAGATTGCTGTGTCGAGTACCAGGCAATCCTTTACTCGAATTATACAACATGAGCTATGTAACTTGGGGAGCTCCTAAATCTTGGACCAACAGCCTCATCATTCCCATTCCTAAGCCCAATCAACAAAATTCATTTCGCCCAATATCTCTTACTAGCTGCTTATGTAAAACATTTGAGAGGATGATTCTTAATCGTCTCATGTACAGAATCAAACATTTTTTGTCCGTTTCATGGTTTCATGCATGGAAGGAGTGTGCACCAATGCATAGCCACCTTCTCACTCTGCACACTGACAGCTCATACACTACCTTCCTTGACCTTAAATCTGCTTTTGATGTTGCCAACAGACATGTAATCATTAGTGAACTTGCCAGAATGGATGTTGGAGGATGGCTTCCTCCGCTGGATTAAAGGCTACCTGTCCAACAGAAAGTCTTCTGTGTTGTTCCAGGGGCATAGAAGTATAACTAAAGACTTTGAATTAGGAACCCCACAGGGAGGTGTGCTCAGTCCCACTCTATTCAATATTCTAATTAATGCCCTTACTTAATGCTATGCTTCAGCCCCATCATTATATGATCAGTTTTGCTGATGATATAATGATTCACACCACCATTCTCCAACACCCAAAACATCCTTAACCATGTACTAGCCTCGTGTCAAGACCTGGGGTTGATAATCTCTACTGATAAAACAAAGATACTCAATAGGCGTCCTCCTCGACAGAGAGGCACAGTTCGCCAGATCCAGTTGCATGATGGGTCTCTTTTTAGAATATGTAAACAGATACAGGTATCTAGGCTTTGAGGTCCCACTACTTGGACCTGTTGTAACGAGACTTTGTCGTCAATACAAAGAAAGGCTGAGAGCACTTAGAGTTGTGGCAGGGTTTCACCCCAGGTATGGTGCTAATGTTAAAATTGTGGAAAATGATGTATCTTGCTTATATTAGATCATTAGTTGATTATGCTGCCCCACTACTTGCTCTTGTGTCTGACTGGAAGCTTGGAGGGTTGGAAAAACTGCAGAACGAAGCAATGAGGATCATTTTAGGATGCCCTCGTACTGCCAAAATTTTAAATATGCAGAAAGAACTTGATATTCCAAGCATCAGAGATCGTGTTACTGAAAGAAATATCCTAATTGGGGTTAATATGCTCAGGCAAGCCCATTCAAACCCATGCACAAAGCCCTCCAAACTTTCCTCAGCACTGGTGAACATCCCTCCAGATGGATCGAAAAACTGGAACCGACCTCCGCATGAATCAGATACATGATCTGTGGCAAGTAAGGCAACAGCGGCACTTCTCGCCCATGGAATATTACCCCATTCCAAACTACCATCCCTCCATTTCCCCCAAACTACTTCTTAAATCACAACCAAAGCTTCGCCTTGAAGCCAAACATGATGCCTTAAACTGTATTGATAATTTAGCCAAACAGCACACTCTCTCACAAATTATTTACGCTGATGGTTCTGTTCACCAATCCACTGGTGCAGCTGGTAGTGCTGCTGTTGTCTTAAGAGTGATGGCTCTCTTAAAGAAATTGGAGCACGCATCAATAACTGGGCCTCTACCCTTCAGACAGAACTGTTTCCATACTCCTTGCACTCAAATGCAGTCCATGTATCTAAGGTTAACTCTCTAATTGTAACTGATTCTTGTCATCCATAAATGCTCTCAACTCATCAAGTATAACTTGTAGCATGCTCGTGTCAGAAGCCAGGCACAGGTATGGAGGATTCTGATAGTAGAGTCAGAGTGCACATGCTGTGGATTCCATCTCACATTGGTCTTCAGATGCATGATAGAACTGATAAATTGGCTAAGTTTTATGCTTTCAAAGAGGGGATAGATTACAATCTTGGCTTGTCAGTTAGCAGTTTGAGAACAATAATACGAAAAAGAACTTCAACTGAATTTATTGACTTAAGACTCAGGGAGTTTGACACCAGTCAGTCCATCTATCATCATTCTATCATGCAGGAGGAGCCACATGTCTATGGTGCATCCAACAAAATAAGCAGACTCTTGATGTCACTACCTGCCCGCCTCCGGCTGGGTTACAAGTATCTTTGGCAGGTTAAATCACCACCACCAGATGTAGACCAAACAAGATGTAAACTTTGCCATTGGATTATTGTCACACCCTGCGTCATTATGTACTGGAGTGCGATAAAATTAATGAATTCAGAGACTACTCATTCAGAAATGTTCAAGATATGTCAAAGTATTTTATCCACAGTGGTATATTACAGACCATTCTGGAAAAATACCCTGACTTTGCTCCCTGTAAATAAAGCATTGACACGTGGTGTGTGTGTGTGTGTGTGTGTGTATCCTTTTGAGACTCAAAGTGTCTTCCTGTGTATTCCAATTAAGTCCAAGCATGTTGTTGCATTCAGGAATTTCAGCTTCAGGGAAATCTTCTTTGATAAGTTCCCTTAATTGATTTGAATTAGTATTCCACATCCTTAGAGGCATATTTGCTTCTTTCATCTCCTTGTTAGCTTCTCTGTATAAGGATTTCAAATCCTCCTCTTTATTCACAGTACCTTGAAGATTGTCCACATAGAAACTTTTCTTTAAGATTTCTTTGAAGGGACTTTCAGATTTCTTCAAATGTGTATTAAGAGTAGCTTCTAGTAAGAATGGAGAGGATGTTGCACCAAATAATACTGACTTGAAACGATAAGTTTTCACAGGACTTTGAGGATCATGTGGATTTTCTGGCCACAAGAATCAGTATAATCTCTATCTATTTCTTGTAGTCCTACTCTTAAGAAAGCTTTGGAAATATCAGCCGTGTAGGCATATGGATTTGTGCGAAATTTCATAAGCACGTCTCCAAGCTTCTCAGTTAGTGAGGGTCCGGTCATCAGACAGTCATTAAGGCTTGCTACATCTTTATTTGCACGTGCGCTGCAATTGTATACAACACGTAGTGGAGTGGTTTCAGAATTTTCCTGACTCCGTGGTGCGGTAGATAATGAGCATCTGTCTTCAACTTATCTTCGACTATTTCCTCAATGAATTTATTGTCTAACTGTTCTTGTATGATATTATCATAGACAGTCAGCAGCTCTGGATTCTTCCTGAGCTCATGTATTTGTGCTTTCATTTGTCCGAAAGCCATGCGATAATTGCTAGGTAGATGTGGTGGATTTAATTTCCATGGTAACCTAACCCAATACTGTCCATCTTCATATTTGACAGTGTCCAAATATTGGTTATAAGTCTCAGACTCCTGTGGGCTTGGTTTATTTACATCTATACCTATCGCATCTAAATCCCACAACTTATCAACTGGTTCATTCATTTCTTCCAGTAATGATAATTTTGTTGTGGTACATGATCAGCAGTTATTCTTGTAACTAGTACATTTTCTACTGAATCAATTTCAGCTTCTTTCCCGCTTTGAGAGGGAATTGGACCACATATCATATGGCCTCCAGCTGTTTTCAGCAAGTGAACATCATGTTTACTTACTATATTTTCCACAAAACAGTGATAGTAATCACTTCCAATGATTAAATCAATTGGACTAATTGTGTCCGTCTGTATGTCAGGACAGGCTAACTTGACCTTGGCCGCCTTCAGTGCTGCAACTGTATCTCTTATTCCCCGGATCTGCACTGACTTAGGCAAATCATCGACTACCACAGCTTCTACTGTCTTTTTCCTAGACCAACAGTGAATCTGGCTAGGTCATATTTCTGCTTACCAGAACTTTGGAAAAATCCAGCTATTTCTAACTGTATTTTGGCATGGGGTTGCTTATTCAGTTTTTGCAACACTGTTCGTCTTATGAAAGACCTTTGTGATCCTTGATCAAATAAGTGTTAGCACTTGGTTTTGTGTAATTTATGTGATAACTCTACTCGAGCTATTGGGAGAGCAGTCGATTTAGACTTATCTCTCACATTTAATGCTGCTGTTTGTTGACTTCCTGACTCTGTGGAAGTCGGTTGTTCAGCATAAGTGCTTGGGCATAATGCTGTATGATGCATTCCCTTGCATTTAAAACACTTCTTCAGTGAGCATTTACCTCCCTTGTGTTCACCTAAACACTTAGTGCACCTTTTCAGCTGTTGAGCACGTTGTTTCCGTGCCTCCATTGTTGTGTATTGAATGCAATACTGTGCCCAATGTGTTCCATCACAAAGTACACATTTTGGAGTACGTTTATGTGTGACAGTCTGTTTACTGTCTGTTGTGTTCACAGCTTGATAAGTGCCTACATGGGATTTCCCATTATGTGGTTTAGTGGGAGTAGGTACACTCTTTTGTACTGAGTTGAAGGTTTATTATCCACAACAGGATTGGTGGATTTCTCATCTTGTCTCGTTGCTTGCATGCATGAGACTATTGTTTGTAAACCATTGCTAATTTCTTCACAAGTGAAATAGCGTTTATTGAACATAATATTTAAACGTTCAATGGTTTGTGTTGACAGTTTATCTTGTATAATACCACTGATAAACCAATCACATTGCCTTAGATCATATTTAACTCCTAGAGTTCTGAGACTATTGTCTAATGTGATTCTAAATGACTGTAAGTCTGAAAGACAATGTTTGGGTGGTTTCAAGCTTGATATTAAGACTGCATGTCTAACCCTGGCTTTGTCAGCATCAAGATAATTATCTGCTAAGACACGTAAAGCTAGAGCATAATTGCCTTTGACCACCGGAAATGATTTAATCAGTTCATAGGGTTCACCTTTCACGAGATATCTGAGATAATTGAACTTAGCAATCTCATCTATGTCAGTACGTGAATTCACTAAAGAATTAAACCCACTAATGAACTCTTCATAATCATTACCTTCAAAAATAGGCATAGCCAATTTGGGAAGAGTTGGTAAACTAACACCAGATGTGGCAGGTGTGACAGGTGTGGAGACAGGTGTCTGCTGACCACTGGCTGTAGGTCTCTGTGACAAAGTTTTGCGGCAGATAGCCTGTATTCCTGTCCACCTTAATTGTTGTCCACTAAAGGCATCCAAGACACTTTTAATTTCTTCCTTTGTCGGATTGGAATCTAGAAATTCCTTTTCGTAAATCTCGTAGCCTGAATTAATGATTTCCAGACGTTTATTAAATAATTGAGATTTAATTTCCAACTGATCATAGTCTATATTTGTGTCTTGGGTTAAACCTATACAGACTGAAATTAATTGCTCCAATTGAGTAATTTTCGTCTGTAACGTGTTGAATTTTGTGGTTAATGACGACATTTTGCTAGTATAATGACTAACAGCACACTTAGAGTGTTTAAAAACTCCAGCTGAGTTTGTTTTGACTGCGTCAGCACACTACTGACCCACTAACCGTGTCTTTCAAGGTCAGTGGCCTTGAGGTGCAGAGTACATATGGACGAAACAACACGAAGGTTTGTTTATGTCCTGAATTGCTGTCTCAGCTAAACTGAGTCTCAGCACTGACGTCACTTCACACATGAAAATATTTCACTGTATACACATTACACATATATATTCAATGTTTATATACATACATATATCACTGTTACAATGTTAATTAATATGAAAGTTTAAACTTAATATCACTTCCTATATTATATAAGAGACAAACATAATACACAGTTTCTTCTCTTAATTTGTGTCTATAAACATTATAAACACTGTGTGTATATATAAACTGTTTATACTATACACATTCACAGACCAGCCATGTGCCAGTCAATCTGCTTCTCTGCTGACTTAAGCAGAAATTGAAGTGTTGCTCCCGCGTGGGTGAGTGGGGTAGTGGGGGAGTGGCCCCCCAGAAGTACTGTCCCCCAACCTTGGGTGACCCGACTACCGTTTTCTTCCTGGGTGTCGGGTGAGCGCCTGCCGGCTCGCGTTTTCTATGCCTCGCGAGAGCTTCCCATACTCTTTGAATGAGAGTAGGGACCCATATATTCTGGTTTCTTCTGTAAAAACAATAGTTTTACAGCTTTTCTCGAAGGACCTTGGATCGTAGACATTTATACACTGTAGTATAAGTCTTTGGACCACCATGTGGCCACTCTCCTGGTTCGAATACGATGAACCCAAGTTTCCACCCCACCAACACCTCAGGGGATCCAATAGGGCCTCAATTCCACAGGGCTGAAAGGTAAACATAAAGGGGATTTATTATAATATTTTCCCCCAAAGGGAATATGTCCATATTTCATTTAGATGGACTGAAAGGCGTTTTACTTTTTTTGGGACTAAAAGTCCACCATAACCGGGGTCCCTAGGAAAATTTGAATGTTCTTGAATACAAGAACTGCGCAGTCCCCTTTTTTGACCAGAACATAAAACTCCTTGCCGTAACTTTGAGCGATGGTGTTGGCTCCACCATATACGGGGAAATGCTTTTTTGATTGTAGAATGCTGCTGAAGAATCACGCTTGTTTCGATGGAGTTCACTTGCGATTGTCTCTACGCCCCTTTTTGCAGTCAAAGCTGCGCACTTTTGAATATACTGCAATGTTGATGTTATACACTAAATGCGCGGGAACAGAGTTTTATTTTATTTCCCGTTAGTGGAGATTAAATGAAAAACGGGGAAACAGTAGTCTAGGGGATTTACGTCGCCGCGCCCCAACACCTAGAGTCGTATGCCCCGTTCTTGGGGGGCCAAATTCAATCTGACCCTCGTGCTGCCTTTTGCAGTCTGGGCAGATGTGGTGCCAGAGGTGCCTCGGGGCGTGGTCACACAATTCTTGACCCCTGTTGACAGTACATCTGGCTTGAATTAAATTTTTTATGCAGCCAGAGCCCCCTCTGGCCCTTTCCTAAGGGGGGAAAAATGGGGGCCCCACTAAGGGAGGGGCGCATACCCCCCCTTTTGGGAGTTTTTTTCCCACACTCAATGACATGTTTTTTATACAAACAAATTTTCATTAACGTTTCCCCATAAATAACTGAGACCAATGCCTCAAAAAGGCAGAGAAGTTAAAATATCAATTGAAACATCAAATACATTTTCTTGAGACCAAAATTTCGAATACTGACCAAAGCTCTGCTAATACAAGCTATCACCGTAAGTCGTGGATGAATAGACAATTTTAAAACCCTACTAAAACTTAAAAACCCCCCTTTTAAAGGAGGAATAACTTCCCAAGCCTATCCAAAGACGTATGACTATGCTTGTAAAAACAGGAACATACTCCTGGTCAGAGTGGATGTGTAAACCCTCCCCCTTTTGGGGGAAGGGTGTGGGAACCTACTCCCGTTGGGAGTGGATGGGGAACCTACGACGATCTCGATTTTTGATGGAACATCATGTAGGTCACGTGACTGGGGGA
Source organism: Cherax destructor (assembly GCA_009830355.1). Lineage (NCBI taxonomy): Eukaryota > Metazoa > Arthropoda > Malacostraca > Decapoda > Parastacidae > Cherax > Cherax destructor. The sequence continues at coordinate 2,226 of WNWK01034001.1, read as the reverse complement.
GGGGGACCCCACTACCTAAACAGGTAAGGGGAGATGACTAGTGGTCTCACACAAATGAACACCACAGAAAAATGTAACATCCTACCTACAACATAGAAATCAAATAATAGAAAAAGAAGACTTTTTCGTTTTAGCTAATAACGGAAATATCTCCAATATCCTTTATAAAAAATACACACAGCAACAAGGGGACCATTGGAAGTTGAAGACTCAGATGAATCACAGGGATGTTAGGAAGTTTTTTTCAGTCACAGAGTGATCAGGAAGTGAAATAGCTTGGGAAGGGGAAGTGGAGGCGGGTTTCCATAAAAGCTTTAAAAAGGGTTGGGGTGCCATGGCGCAGGAGAGGACCCAGTAGCGGCCAGTGAAGGGGGGGCCAGGAGCTATGTCTCGACCCCTGCAACCACAACTGGGTGAGTCAACTAGGTGAGCTGAACAACATAAAAAAACAACCGACATGAAAAACACTGACATGAACAACCGCATGAACAACACTGACGGAACAACACGACTGAACAACACGGGCAAAAACACTGACAGGAACAACACGACATGAACAACAATGACAGGAACAACACGGGCATGAACAATACTGGCATGAACAACACTGACAGGAACAACACTGACATGAACAACACTGGCATGAACAACATGACGGGAACAACACTGGCATGAACAACAAGACATAAACAACACTGGCATAAAAAACACTGACATGAACAACACTGACTTGAACAACACTGACATGAACAACACTAACAAAAAAACACTGACGAGCAACAAGTTAACTTTTGTGAAGACTAACAAAAACACAGACAAGACTTTTGTTGTCATCTAATAGTTTAAAACAATTGTTTTTACGGTGGTTGATTCATAGCTTTGGACCCCTTCATAATTTTTTATTACCGGTTTTGTTGATTTCTGGTCTACAGGGAATAATCATATCTATTCATGAAGCTGCGTATATTGTTTGCCTCCAGCACCACCACTTGACCTAGAACAGTCCACTTACCACACTAAGACTGGAAAAGTAATTATATATTCTGATATGCAATAAGATCCCGTTAAACAGGTGAAATCACAATATGCGAAACAGCCACTGAGAAAAGTCGCCTCAGAAATCACAGATTTTCCTACAGTGTGTTTCACAATCCAGCCACTATACCACTGCCACTATACCACTGCCACAGTACACAACAACTACTAATATACCCAGATATTACACATCCTCATACGTAGGTCTATAATTTTTACACAGCTGTGAAAGTGAAATTATATTCAGAGGTAATGAAAAGAAAAAATGGGAAAATCTTAAGAATATTTCTTTATAGAATCTTGGACATACCAAATCAACAATATTTTCAAGGTATTAGTAATGAGAAATGTGATGATTTAAATAAGTGACAAGTGAGAGACACTTGTATTGGATGAAAATGAGAGACACTGTATTCGATGAGAGACACTTGTATTGGATGAGAGACACTTGTATTGAATGAGAGACACTTGTATTGGATGAGAGACACTTGTATTGGATGAGAGACACTTGTATTGGATGAGAGACTTGTATTGGATGAGAGACACTTGTATTGGATGAGAGACACTTGTATTGAATGAGAGACACTTGTATTGGATGAGAGACACTTGTATTGGATGAGAGACACTTGTATTGGATGAGAGACACTTGTTTTGGGATGAGAGACACTTGTATTGGATGAGAGACACTTGTATTGGATGAGAGACACTTGTTTTGGGATGAGAGACACTTGTATTGGATGAGAGACACTTGTATTGGATGAGAGACACTTGTATTGGATGAGAGACACTTGTATTGGATGAGAGACACTTGTATTGGATGAGAGCACTTGTATTGGATGAGAGACACTTGTATTGAATGAGAGACACTTGTTTTGGGATGAGAGACACTTGTATTCGATGAGAGACACTGTTTTGGGATGAGAGAATTGTATTGGATGAGGGACACTTGTATTGGATGAGAGACACTTGTATTGGATGAGGACTTTTATTGGATGAGAGACATTTTTTGGATGAGAGACACTTGTATTGGATGAAAACACTTGTATTGAATGGAGACACTTGTTTTGGGATGAGAGACACTTGTTTGGATGAGAGACACTCTTTGGATGAGGACACTTTTTTGGGATGGAGACACTTGTTTTGGGATGAGAGACACTTGTATTGGATGAAAACCTTGTTTTGGGAAAAAAT
>WNWK01034000.1:0-20725 GCA_009830355.1 Cherax destructor | reverse complement strand
CCTGACTAGCCAGGCTGTGGTTCGTACGTTGGACTGCGTGCGGCCAGCAGTAACAGTGACTTATATCCCTGTCTGTCAGATATGAGGATGAGGAACAAGATGGGAGTGAGAACTGTGCCTTGTGGAACAGAGCTTTTCACCGTAGCCGCCTTAGACTTTACTCTGTTTACTACTACTCTTTGAGTTCTATTTGTTAGGAAATTATAGATCCATCTACCAACTTTTCCTGTTATTCCTTTATCACGCATTTTGTGCGCCATTACACCATGGTCACACTTGTCAAAGGCTTTTGCAAAGTCTGTGTATATTACATCTGCATTTTGTTTGTCTTCTAGAGCATCCAGTACCTTGTTGTAGTGGTATACAGGCCTAGCTGACATTAATGACATACTATTATATAGAAAGCCGCTTCTTATGCAGAGCACTTCGGGCAAATTAGGTCAATTTTGTCCCAGAATGCGACCCACACCAGTCTACTAACTCCCAGGTACCCATTTTACTGATGGGTGAACATAGACAACCGGTGTAAAGAAACACGCCTAATGTTTCTACCCTCGCTGGGAATCGAACCCAGGCCCTCGCTGTGTGAAGCGAGAGCTTTCGCCACCAGGCCACAGGGAAATAAGTCCCTTTGTCTGATTTTTTGGGGTTATGCTAGGTTCTCTACACATATGCTGGTTTAGCGCTTCTATTTTATTATAATAATCTACACATATGCTGCTATGTATGATAATCTATGTAATTGTATTTGTGTATCCCTGAATAAACTTAACTTACTAGCTTTGGGCCTGTGAGTGGCCTGGTGGCTAGAGCTCTCGCTTCACACACGAAGGGCCCGGGTTCGATTCCCGGCGGGTGGAAACATTTCGACGTGTTTCCTTACACCCGTTGTCATGTTCACCTAGCAGCAAATAGGTACCTGGGTGTTAGTCGACTGGTGTGGGTCGCATCCTAGGGACAAGATTAAGGACCACAATGGAAATAAGACAGACAGTCCTCGATGATGCACTGACTTTCTAGGGTTATCCTGGGTGGCTAACCCTCCTGGGTTAAAAATCCGAAGAAATCTTATCTTATCTTAATCTCTTCTCCGAAAACCAGGAAGCAGGACTAGATACAGCGTAAGCCGTTAGTGCCCCTTACAGACCCAACAAAGAAAGAAAGAACAGTGAAGTGGACGCACTTTGTTTTGGCAATAGTAAAGGTTCGTTATAGCTTCTGGTTATCCTAGGTAATTTATACATATTTTACTATGTAAGACAATAGTTATCAGCCAGAAATTGAGTAAAATTCTACCCAGATAAGCTTACTTCAGGATACGTGCAACTTCAGTGTTTCTCCTGATGACTGTAGCTACTAGTTGTGTTGTCACTGTGTTGCTTCAGTGATGTCAGTTGTCACTGGTCATGTTGCTTCAGTGATGTCAGTTGTCACAGGTCTTGTTGCATCAGTGATGTCAGTTGTCACTGGTCATGTTGCTTCAGTGATGTCAGTTGTCACAGGTCTTGTTGCATCAGTGATGTCAGTTGTCAGTGGTCGTGTTGGTTCAATAATGTCAGTTATCACTGGTCATGTTGGTTCAGTGATGTCAGTTCTTACTGGTCATGTTGCTTCAGTGATATCATTTGTCACTGGTCGTGTTGCATAAGTGATGTACGTTATCTCTGGTCATGTTGGTTCAGTGATGTCAGTTGTCACTGGTCGTGTTGGTTCAGTGATGTCAGTTGTTACTGGTTATTTTGGTTCAGTGATGTAAGTTGTTACTAGTCGTGTTGGTTCAGTGATGTCAGTTATCACTGGTCATGTTGGTTCAGTGATTTAATGTATCATTGTACCATGTCTAAATAAACTATTATAATTATTATTATTATTATTATTATTATTATTATTATTGTTACTAGTCATGTTGGTTCAGTGATGTCAGTTGTTACTAGTCATGTTGGTTCAGTGATGTAAGTTGTTACTAGTCGTGTTGGTTCAGTAATGTCAGCTGTTACTAGTCATGTTGGTTCAGTAATGTCAGTTGTTACTAGTCGTGTTGGTTCAGTAATGTCAGTTGTCACTGATTGTGTTGGTTCAGTAATGTCAGTTGTTACTGGTCATGTTGGTTCAGTGATGTCAGTTGTCACTGGTTATGTTGGTTCAGTAATGGCAGTTGTCACTGGTCGTGATGGTTCAGTAATGTCAGTTTGTTGTGTCAGTGTCATAAATACACTTGTGTAGTGTATCAGAATCATCTTAGCTTTACATAGCCGGTCCCTTTGCGTGTGACGTCACGATACCCGCTGACGTCAGAGGCTCTGCGCATGTGTATGGCCACGCAGAGGCAGCGTCCTCACTAAGCTGTAGACCTACAAGCTGAACAGAAGTGCGGGTACACCTCCTCTCACAGACTCGTAAATATACTGTAACCATCCTACAAGGAGTATCCTTTGACAACCTATTTATCTCTCTCGAACCCCACACAACAAGTTGTCACTGGTCGTGTTGGTTCAGTAACGTCAGTTGTTACTGGTCATGTTGGTTCAGTGATGTCAGTTGTCGCTGATCGTGTTGGTTCAGTAATGTCAGTTGTCACTGGTCGTGTTGGTTCAATGATGTCATTTGTCACTTTTGTTCATTGATGTCAGTTGTCACTTGTTTACCTGGAGAGAGTTCCAGGGGTCAACGCCCCTGTGGCCCGGTCTGTGACCAGGCCTCATGTTGGATCAGAGCCTGATCAACCAGGCTGTTACTGCTGGCCACACGCAGTCCAAAGTACGAACCACAGCCTGGCTGGTCAGGCACCGACTTTAGATGCCTGTCCAGTGCCTGCTTGAAGACAGCCAGGGGTCTATTGGTAATCCCCCTTATGTATGCTGGGAGGCAGTTGAACAGTCTTGGGCCCCTGACACTTATTGTGTTGTCTCTCAATGTGCTAGTGGCACCCCTGCTTTTCATTGGGGGATGTTACATCGTCTGCCGAGTCTTTTGCTTTCGTAGGGAGTGACACTCGTGTGCAAGTTTGGTACTAATTCCTCTAGGATTTTCCAAGTGTATATAATAATGTATCTCTCCCGCCTGCGTTCTAGGGAGTACAGGTTTAGGAACTTCAAGCGTTCCCAGTAATTGAGGTGGTTTATTGTAGTTACGCGTGCCGTGAAGGTTCTCTGTACATTTTCTAGGTCAGCAATTTCACCTGCCTTGAAAGGTGCAGTTAGTGTGCAGCAATATTCCAGCCTAGATAGAACAAGCGACCTGAAAAGTGTCAGCATGGGCTTGGCATCCCTGGTGATTCATCTGGTTTTGTTTAGTTAATCTCTCTGTTTCTAAACAGTTTTCTAGAGCCCAAAATTTCAGAGAGAGTTTTCCAGGTCTTTTTCATATCACCTTTTATTTCATTAAATCTGTTTACATAGTACATTTGTTTGGACTTCTGTATTAGATTAGTAAGTATTGATGTGTATCGTTTTGTTAGTTCTTTTGTTATTAGGCCCTGTCTGAATTGTTTTTCATATAGATTTTTTTATCAGTAGATTTACGTACACTATTTGTAAGCCATGAGCTGTTTAGTCTGCTGAGATCTGCTTTGTTTTCATTGGACAATGTCTTATTATAGATTTTTTATGTTTTGTGTAGAAATATTTTGACACATTCATCAATATCGTGGCTGTCCGCTAGCTCACATAGCCAGTGTTACGTAAGGCAGAAATAAAACTATTTACTTATGACTCATCATGTAGTCGAAAAGAGATCTTAGTCGTGTTCTGAGGCAATCTACCTAAGTTGGTTATGAGAAAAGTTGGGTAGTGGCCCGTAGTGTTATCTGTGATTATGCCTGCTTTTAGTGGTAATATAGTATTGGTCCAGATATGATCAAGTAATGAGGCACTTGTCTCTGTGATTCTTTTTGGTTTAGTTATACAGCTAGCCCTCTACTTTCGCGAGTTCCACTTTTGCGAGCGTCGAACATTTGCGAATGCCCAGCCACCAAATCATATTTACCAAACAAATGTGGGAAAAAAGTATGGGAAAACGCTTCCCGCCGCGTCCCTACTACCCTCTCTCTTACCCCCTCAACTGGCAGGCCGCCAATCCGCCACTCAGTCATTGTCCAGTTACTGTTCATGTATTACCATACACATGTCTTTGTGTGGTGGTGCAAGTATGGCTCCCAAGCGAGCCGCTTTGAAGGTGATGAGCGACATTAATAGGAGCATAATTCCCTACAAAACTGTTTGAGATATGAAGAGGAAATGGTCTCAGTTACCCATCACAATGTTCTTCACAAGAAAGCCTGCCACTTCCCATGCCGCTACCCGTACTGCCTCACCTGAACCTCAACCCGTGGCAGAATCTGACTCCGTTGCTAACTCTGACTCTAGCAATGTCGGCAGTGACGCTGGCAGTGAAGAGTTAGAATCCACACACTAGACTCATTATGCCATGCAGTTACACTCCATATAATCACCTCCATTCAACTGTCATCAGTAACTGCATGGTTAACTATCATCACCATGATCATCGTCATTGTCATCATCATCGTCATTGTCATCATCATCACCACAAGTTGTCAGAGTTCGTCTGCCTAACCTTACGAGTAGTGAGTGTTTTGTTTGTTCAGTCGCGAACACTACAGTACAGTATTACAGTGGACCCTCAGTTAACAAAATTAATCCGTTCCAGGAGCTATTACTTAATCTGAATCTTTCGTAATCCGAACCCTTATTTCCCATAAGAAATAATGTAAATACAATTAATCTGTTCCACAACAAAATATTCACAATAAATATATAATATAAATAACATTTACTTACCTTTATTGAAGATACTTGCAGGCATCTGGAAGATAGGGATGATGACAGGGGCAGGGTGTTAGTGGTTGGAAGGAGAATCCCCCTCCAAAAGGACTTCAGGTAACAAGTCCCTCTCTGGGGTTACTTCCCTTCTTGATCTTTTAATGCCACTAGGACCAACTTGAGAGTCACTAGACCCCTGCCTGGTGAAGTAACTGTCCACAGTCCTCTTGTTTCTGGCGACTCTTTAATACTTTCCTGAAGTGCAACATGGCTCTGTCACTGAAGTGGTTGCACAGAAGGCTCATTTCAGCTTCCTCAGGGTGGTGTCTTTCAATAAATGTCTGCAACTCATTCCACTTTGTACACATCTCCTAAAGCACTGAAGAAGGCACCTCCTTCTCTCTCTCTCCCTCCTCCTGTGAAGCAATAACCTCAGCTGTGGTCTGTTGCTGTTCCAGATGAAGCTCTTGCAGCTCTTCAGTTGTTAGCTCTATCCTGTGCTCCTCCACCAACTCTTCCACATCCTCACCACTCACCTCCAACCCCAGGCTGTTCCAGAATGCCACAATATCTTCCACAACATCTTCTGCAACAGGCACAGGGTCGTCAGGGTCAGCTTCAAATCCTTCAAAATCCCTCTTTTCAACACAATCCAGCCACAGTGGTCTCCAAGCAGAGTTCAAAGTCCTGGAAGTCACTCCCTCCCAAGCCTTACCTATAAGGCCTAGGCAATGCACGATATTGAAGTGATCTTTCCAGAACTCTCTTAGGGTCAATTGAGAGTCATTGGTCATATTAAAGCACCTCTGAAACACTGCTTTGGTGTACAGTTTCTTGAAGTTTGCAATGACCTGCTGGTCCATGGGCTGGATGAGAGGAGTGGTGTTAGGAGGCAAGAACTTCACTCTGATGAAATTGAAGTTGTCAGGCAACAACTCTTGCAAGTTGTGAGGATGAGCAGGAGCATTGTCCAGTACCAGGAGGCACTTGAGTCCCAATTTCTTTTCCTTCAGGTATTTCTTCACACTAGGGCCAAACACTCCAGTCAACCATTCCTTGAAAAGCTCCGTAGTGACCCATGCCTTTGTGTTAGCCTTCCAATGCACACACAAATTATTCTTGTCAACACTGTGTTTCTTGAAGGGTCTGGGATTTTCTGAGTGATACACCAGTAAAGGCTTCACTTTAAAATCACCACTGGCATTGGCACACATCATAAGAGTTAGTCTGTCTTTCATAGGCTTGTGTCCTGGCTGTGCCTTTTCCTCCTGAGTAATGAAGGTCCTGTTGGGCATTTTCTTCCAAAACAGGCCTGTTTCATCACAATTAAACACTTGTTGGGGGAGGAATTCTTCAGCCTCTACGAACCCCTTAAATTCACTCACAAATTTTTCAGCTGCACGTTTGTCTGAGCTGGCTGCCTCACCATGCCTCACAACACTATGTATGCCACTACATTTCTTAAACCTCTCAAACCAGCCTTTGCTGGCTTTAAAATCACTCGCCTCACCACTAGTTGCAGGCATTGTCTTGACAAGATCTGCGTGCAACTTCCTTGCCTTTTCACAAATTATCGCCATGGAAATACTATCACCCGCTATCTGTTTTTCATTGATCCACACCATCAGTAACTTCTCAACCTCATCCACTGTTTTCAATCTTTGTTTTGTTAACAAATTAACCCCTTTTGCAACATTAGCTTCCTTGATCACATTTCTCTTTGCCAGGATAGTGCCGATAGTAGATGCACTTTTCTTGTACAGTGGACCCCCGCTATTCGAACGGCTCGGCAATCGAACAAATCGTCATTAGAACAAGAAAATCGATATCGTCATGCGAACAAAATATCATGATTCGAACAAGTGTGTCCATCACCTGTCCGCCCAGGCGCTTGGAGAGCCAGTCCCTTGTTGTTTACGCTTGAGAGAACAATACCCTGCACGCTCATCCAGACATTTCACACTTAATTATAATTGTTTGGAGTTTGTTCATTAAGTGTGAGGCAGTGGTGGTAGAGGCAGTGGTGAGAGGCAGTGGTGAGAGGCAGTGGTAGAGGCAGTGGTGGTAGAGGCAGTGGTAGAGGCAGTGGTGAGAGGCAGTGGTGGTAGAGGCAGTGGTGAGAGGCAGTGGTGGTTGAGGCAGTGGTGAGATTCAGTGGTGGTTGAGGCAGTGGTGAGAGGCAGTGGTGGTAGAGGCAGTGGTAGAGGCAGTGGTGAAAGGCAGTGGTGGTAGAGGCAGTGGTGGTTGAGGCAGTGGTGAGAGGCAGTGGTGGTAGAGGCAGTGGTGGTTGAGGCAGTGGTAGAGGCAGTGGTGGTTGAGGCAGTGGTGAGAGGCAGTGGTGGTTGAGGCAGTGGTGAGAGGCAGTGGTGAGAGGCAGTGGTAGAGGCAGTGGTGAGAGGTAGTGGTGGTAGAGGCAGTGGTGGTTGAGGCAGTGGTGAGAGGCAGTGGTGAGAGGCAGTGGTGGTAGAGGCAGTGATGAGAGGCAGTGGTGGTAGAGGCAGTGGTGAGAGGCAGTGGTGGTAGAGGCAGTGGTGAGAGGCAGTGGTGAGAGGCAGTGGTGGTTGAGGCAGTGGTGAGAGGCAGTGGTGGTAGAGGCAGTGGTGAGTAAACAAGATTAAATGAAGGTTGGGAGGGAGTTTTGTAAACAAACCAATTGTTGTTGTTGCTGTTACCAGCCTGACACGTACGATTTCTGTTCACTACTTGAAGCTGACTGGAAGTGATTTAATGCAGATAGCATTACAAACACCGTTTTCTCTTATACTAACACGTCTGAAGGAGGAAAGAATGGGAAGATGTTTTCACAGCTGTAGCGAGAATGCTCGCCACCACCATCCTTCCCAGCCACCACATTCGTAATGACATACATATTTTATTCATTCTAGAGTGTATATCAGGTTTTTATGTTATTTATATTGTTTATTATGTCATATTAGATGAATTGTGATAGATAAATAAGCTGTCGAGTTGATAATAGCTTCACAGTGAAGTACTATTTTGTCATGCCTCCTGACAGCAGGAACGGATTAATTGTATTTCCATTATTTCTTATGGGAAAAATTAAATCACCTTTTGAACATTTCATGTTAAGAACAAGCTCCTGGAACGGATTAAATTCGAATGGCGAGGGTCCACTGTACATCCTGGCAAGATCAATCAGATGTACGCCACTCTCATATTTTTCTATTATCTCTTTCTTCAGTTCGATGGTGTTCCTCACTCTCTTTACCACTGGGGTGCCACTAGGAAGCTTCTTTGGACCCATGGTGACTTACTTCACAGTGACAATCACTAAACCACCAAAAAAGACACCAAATGTATTGTGAATGTTTGAAAGAGCGCGCTGGGTAATGTTCTCTCAATGGTAAACAACGCTACACTGGCGTCTTGCACAGGCGCAGGCCAGGCACGGAGCAGGTGGACACGTCTAATACGTTTCGCTAACCGAGCTTTTTTCGCTATCCGATTGCGAAAAAAGCTTTCGGTAACCGATTTTTTTGTTAACTAGACCTTTCGTTAACTGAGGGTCCACTGTATTATTTTTCCCTGCATCAGTGATATAATGAGGGAAAAGTATATGAATAGGCAGTGATATAGTGAACTGAAATTGTGGATAAGAGTACATAATCTTAATTAATCCCAAGTGATAGTGTACAATTTATGATGTAATTATATGGGAACAAATTGCGCAAGTGCCATGCACACCCCTACCCTTTTTCCATGGATCCCCACCTCCCAGCCCACCTCTCAGATCCTTCCTCACACCCCCACCCCATTCCACGGATCCCCACCATCCAGACCACAACCCCACCACCATCCCCCCTCCTAGAACTCCCACCTTTTCACGGATCCCCACCTCCCAGCTCACCACCCCACCTCACAGCCCCTCTCCTCTTACCCCTACCCTCTTCCCACGGATCCCCACCGCCCAGCTCCACCCCCCACCTCCCAGCCCACCCATAGCAACCCACCACCCACCACATACACCTGCCCAAGAGTGGACATGTCCAGAAATATGGTCTGTTGTATATGTGAAAAAAAATTTGGGAGAAATATTAGGGGCACTGTTTGTGAAATTGTGATTAAACATCCCATATATATCATGTACAAAGCTTCATGCAACCATGCAGTTTTTTGTTGAGTTATTAAAGGTTTAAGGTGATTTGCTGTGGTTGAGCCCCATGCACAAATACCATAGGTTAGGTAAGGGTAGGTGAGTGAGTGGTATAGTGCAAGAAGAGCTGATTGGGGTACATAGTACCATATCTTTGAGAGGATGCCTACTGTTTTGGAGACTTTCTTGGATATTTGCTGTATGTGAATTTGGAATTTAAGATTGCAGTCTGGGTCTCCATCTAGACCGCAGTCTCAAATTCCAAACTTTTCAAGAGTCTTAACTTACTCAGTATACAAAACATCCACACTTATTATTGTGCCTACTACAGTCATACCTCGGTTAACGATATTAATCCGTCAGAGAGGGCATATCTTTAACCGAAACAATCGTTAACCGAATCAATTTTCCCCATAAGAAATAATGGAAATAAAATTAATCCGTCCAAGACTTTCAAAAGTAGTAAAATAAAATACTTTTTAGAACTTTTTGACATTAAATAATACACAATTTAATGAACAATAAATAAATACACATGTAAATATAGTACAATAACATGTCACTTACATTTATTGAAGAGTTGTTGATGTGTGGAGGACGGGAGGAGGGGAAAGGATGGAGTATAGTATGCTAGTGTTTGGAAGGGAAATCCCCTTCCATTAACACTGCAGGTGGCAAGTTCTTTTCTGGGGTTACTGGCCTTTATCTTTTAATGTCACACTCCCTGCATGAATGGTACACTTCCTGCATGTCTGCTACACTCCCTGCATGCCTGATACACTCCCTGCATGCCTGCTACACTCCCTGCATGCCTGCTACACTCCCTGCATGCCTGCTACACTCCCTGCATGCCTGCTACACTCCCTGCATGCCTGCTACACTCCCTGCATGCCTGCTACACTCCCTACATGCCTGCTACACTCCCTGCATGCCTGCTATACTCCCTGCATGCCTGTTACACTCCCTGCATGCCTGCTACACTCCCTGCATAAATGCTACACTCCCTGCATAAATGCTACACTCCCTGCATAAATGCTACACTCCCTGCATAAATGCTACACTCCTTGCATGCCTGCTACACTCCATGCATGCCTGCTAAACTCCCTGCATGCCTGCTACACTCCCTGCATGTCTGCTATACTCCCTGCATGCCTGCTATACTCCCTGCATGCCTGCTACACTCCCTGCATGCCTGCTACACTCCCTGCATGCCTGCTACACTCCCTGCATGCCTGCTACACTCCCTGCATAAATGCTACACTCCCTGCATGCCTGCTACACTCCTTGCATGAATGCTACACTCCCTGCATGAATGCTACACTCTTTATCACAGGGCTGGCACTAGGAGCTTTCTTTGGACCCATGGTAGCTTATTTAGCAGTTGCAAGCACTAAAAACAGTGGAATAATGACAATATACTGGTATGAATGCGTGGGTGTGGGTGGAGTGCGCGCTCAGCTGGGCGCCACGTGGACACGTCAGGTACGAATGTCGTTAACCGAAGCAAATATCGTTAACTGCAATCATTTTTTTTACGTCATAAATATCGTTAACCGAAAATATCGTTAACTGACAGCATCGTTAACCGAGGTATGACTGTACATACACAAAACAGTACACTCAAATATAAACTCCTACTTGCTAACTGCAACAGAACACACAACCATAATACACAACACAAATTACTTTTCGATATACCTCGTGTCCATCTCTCCCTTTGCAAAAATGCTATGCACGTAAAGGGCCAGAAGATATGGAATTCATTACCAGAACACTAAAGGACCCCTGCCTGCAAATCAATTTAAGGCCCTACTTAGAAAATTCCTCATTACCCAAAATTAACCAAACAAGCTGTACTTAATACCTACCATTTACTAAAAATCAACACAAAAAAGTACCAATGATGTCTCAGTTTCAATGCTGAATATTGTACTACAGATTGATCATCCATGTACTCATTCTTCAAAATCAGGATGTTAAAATTTCATTGTTTTAAATACTAAATTGTAATACTTTCATATTGTAAATTGTTTAAATTGTTCTATTGTAAAAATGTAATGCTTCAAAATTAATGTTCAAATTTCATCGTTATAAATACAGTAGACTGTCATTTAGCACGAGATTATGTTGCACGTTACGGGTACAGTGGACCCTCGCCATTCGAATTTAATCCGTTCCAGGAGCTTGTTCTTAACGTGAAATGTTCGAAAGGCGATTTAATTTTTCCCATAAGAAATAATGGAAATACAATTAATCCGTTCCTGCTGTCAGGAGGCATGACAAAATAGTACTTCACTGTGAAGCTATTATCAACTCGACAGCTTATTTATCTATCACAATTCATCTAATATGACATAATAAACAATATAAATAACATAAAAACCTGATATACACTCTAGAATGAATAAAATATGTATGTCATTACGAATGTGGTGGCTGGGAAGGATGGTGGTGGCGAGCATTCTCGCTACAGCTGTGAAAACATCTTCCCATTCTTTCCTCCTTCAGACGTGTTAATATAAGAGAAAACGGAGTTTGTAATGATATCTGCATTAGATCACTTCCAGTCAGCTTCAAGTAGTGAACAGAAATCGTACGTGTCAGGCTGGTAACAGCAACAACAACAACTGGTTTGTTTACAAAACTCCCTCCCGAACCTTCATTTAATCTTGTTTACTCACCACTGCCTTTCACCACTGCCTCTACCACTGCCTCTCACCACTGCCTCTCACCACTGCCTCTCACCACTGCCTCTCACCACTGCCTCTCACCACTGCCTCTACCACCACTGCCTCAACCACCACTGCCTCAACCACCACTACCTCTACCACCACTGCCTCTACCACTGCCTCTCACCACTGCCTCTACCACCACTGCCTCTCACAACTGCCTCTACCACCACTGCCTCTCACAACTGCTTCTACCACCACTGCCTCTCACCACTTCCTCTACCACTGCCTCTACCACCACTGCCTCTCACCACTGCCTCTCACCACTGCCTCTACCACCACTGCCTCTCACCACTGCCTCAACCACCACTGCCTCTCACCACTGCCTCTACCACCACTGCCTCTCACCACTGCCTCAACCACCACTGCCTCTCACCACTGCCTCTACCACCACTGCCTCTCACCACTGCCTCTACCACCACTGCCTCTACCACCACTGCCTCTACCACCACTGCCTCTACCACCACTGCCTCTACCACCACTGCCTCAACCACCACTGCCTCTCACCACTGCCTCAACCACCACTGCCTCTACCACTGCCTCTCACCACTGCCTCTACCACCACTGCCTCTACCACCACTGCCTCTACCACCACTGCCTCTACCACCACTGCCTCTACCACCACTGCCTCTCACCACTGCCTCTACCACCACTGCCTCACACTTAATGAACAAACTCCAAACAATTATAATTAAGAGTGAAATGTCTGGATGAGCGTGCAGGGTATTGTTCTCTCGAGTGTAAACAACGCGGTACTGGCTCTCCAAGCGCCTGGGCGGTCAGGTGATGGACACACTTGTTCGAATCGTGATATTTTGTTCGCATGACGATATCGATTTTCTTGTTCTAATGACGATTTGTTCGACTGCCGAGCCGTTCGAATAGCGGGGGTCCACTGTATTGCACGATTGAAGAATTGCGGCACATTATTATCTAACACGACATAAAAATTATATTACACGGTCATGGGAGGGGAAAATTTTTTGAGCGCGTGGTCGCCCGCGGTAGGTTAAACCATTGAGTCAGTCTGGGAGTCCTATTGGTACCCCCTCCACCCTCACCCACCCACGCATCCTTCCCAGCGTTCAGTTTGGTTCATACGCGTGCAGGACGACAATAATCGGGAAGGTCGCTGTGTTTATTTACATACATTTTCTCATTTTCATTGCATTTTCATAAATCTACCAAGCAATCAAGGCACCCAGTAAGCATACAAGTGTTCCAGCAAGTGAAAAGAAAGGGTTTAAGCGTTCAAGTCTAGGAATTGCAAAGTTTGAGTGACTGACTGACTTACTGAATGACTGACTGACTTGACTGACTTGACTGACTTACTGACTTGACTGACTTACTGAATGACTTGACTGACTTACTGAATGACTTGACTGACTTACTGAATGACTTGACTGACTTACTGAATGACTTGACTGACTTACTGAATGACTTGACTGACTTACTGAATGACTTGACTGACTTACTGAATGACTTGACTGACTTACTGAATGACTTACTGACTTGACTGACTTACTGAATGACTTACTGACTTGACTGACTTACTGAATGACTTGACTGACTTACTGAATGACTTGACTGACTTACTGAATGACTAGACTGACTTACTGAATGACTTGACTGACTTACTGAATGACTTGACTGACTTACTGAATGACTTGACTGACTTACTGAATGACTTGACTGACTTACTGAATGACTTGACTGACTTACTGAGATATGACTTGACTGACTTACTGAATGATTTACTGACTTGACTGACTTACTGAATGAGCTTACTGAATCTGACTGACTTACTGAATGACTGACTGACTTACTGAATGACTTGACTGACTTACTGACTGACTTGACTGACTTACTGAATGACTTGACTGACTTACTGAATGGCTTGGCTGACTTACTGAATGACTTGACTGACTTACTGAATGACTTGACTGACTTACTGAATGACTTGACTGACTTACTGAATGACTTGACTGACTTACTGAATGATTGACTGAACTTACTGAATGACTTGACTGAACTGAATGACTTTGACTTACTGAATGACTTGACTGACTTACTGAATGACTTGACTGACTTACTGAATGACTTGACTGACTTACTGAATGATTGACTGACTTACTGAATGATTTTGACTGACTTACTGAATGATTGACTGACTTACTGATGACTTGACTGACTTACTGAATGACTTGACTGACTTACTGAATGACTTGACTGACTTACTGAATGACTTGACTGACTTACTGAATGACGACTGACTACTGAACTTGACGACTTATTGACTTCTCTTCTGAATGACTTGACTGACTTACTGAATGACTTGACTGACTTATTGAATGACTTAAAGTTAGACACTCAGTACAACCATCGACTTCAGTTCCAGAACCTCTTACTATCCACCTCAGCCCAGTAGGGCCACAGCATAACTCTCCACTCTCTTCACAATCATCCACAAACACCAGCACCCACAATTTAAGGTAAATACTATTATTTCTGTTACATTTGTAGTCTTAAGCAGTAAAAACAACATAATACATCACGATAATGAACTACAATTACATATTCACTTTTATTTTTGTAAGATCTGTTGGTCTAAAAAAAACCTTGTTTGGCTTTTTGGGGACTCCCAGGAACGTAACCCTATTTTTCCCATAAGTTCTTTTAATTATCTAACACAAAATTATCTAACACGACGTTTTCAGGAACGTAACTACCGTGCTAAATGATGGTCTACTGTACTCAATTGTACTTCACATAAAAATAGTTTAAATTGTTCTATTGTAATACTGTAATTTTTATAAAATAATTCAAAACTGTAATTATATAGCCTTACTTAGTAATACTCAATTCTTTTGTACTCACTGCAAATCACCTAATGACCACTTAATCTGTTATAGCCTAATTAATCTTAACTTAATATTAAGTTTGCCCAAAATGCTCTGCATCCAAGGGGCTTTTGACATGTACACTCAACTATTATATTCCTTTGTACAACTATGTATCATGTCAAAATAAAATTATTATTAGTATTCTTATTATGAGATATGACATTAAACAAGAAAGTCAATTCTGGATTTGCCCCAGTGAGATGGAAAGCTGGTCGAGCATAAGAGAGGTACTGAAAAGTGAAAACATAGAAAGCCTAGGAAAGTTTCTAAGGAGCTTGCGAGATATATACAAAGAGTGGAAAACAGGGGGTAAGGAACAAGAAAAGGAGGAAAGCACAGATAAAGGTGAAAACCAAGGAGTGGAAATAAGAGTGGAGAACATCATTCAGAGCATGGTGGAAAAGACCAAAACTTGGGTACATAATGTGGAGAAAATGGAAAGGGAGGAAGAGAAAGCTAGAGCAGGAACAAACGAAAATGAAAAAAGGGAAGAAATACGCCTAGATGAAAGAGAACAAGAGAACTCGCATCAGGTGGCAGAACTTGGGAAAGACACAGAATCAGTAAATATAGGCAGTCAGAACATTTGCAGATACTATGCAAAAGGTATGTGCCTATATGGCAGAACTTGCTGGAATAAACACAACAGAAAATGTGCGAACATGTTGAGAAAGGGAAAGTGTTGCTTTGACAAATAGTGCAGATACTTCCACCCAGTAATGTGTAAACCTTCAACACAGTCCAGAGAATGTTATGACCTGTGCTGCCCAGACCACCATATAAAAGGAACACAGTGCTACAGAGGAAGCAGAGAAAGGGAAAATGGACAGCAGTCTTTTTTACACATGAAAATGGACAGCAGTCTTTTTTACACATAAAGAGAAACGATCGGACCAAAGAAAGAGACAAAAAGGGGTAATGGTACAGAGGGAACAGATTGGCAGCACAATGGTTTAGTTTAATATCTTTATTATGCACCCCATATCCATCCTGTGGGCAATAGTCAAAAGATTACAGAGGTACATAATTGGTCCAGAGACTGGACTCCAAAGTTTTGATAGCTGAACAAGTTACAGCAGTAATGAACTAGATCTGGTCACAATTATGACCAAGTTACAAAGGTAATGAGCTCCAGGTAGAGCTGGTCACAATCATGACAGTTACAAAGGTAATGAATCATAAACATGTCCATACATTTGTTACAATTATGAACAAATTACAGAGTAATGAGCAGTTCACAAACATTCTAGGGAATGCATCCATTGCCCCAACAACAGATGTTGCTAGGTGCCTGTCCCTCTTCGGCAGGACAGCCAGACAGCCATTGCAAACAGCAATAGGTTGCGCTAGGATCTGCTGCTTGCAGGAGCACCGTCGACCCTCCCTAAGAGGTTCAATAGGTCAGCGACTCCGCTAGCAGCCTGAGGGAGAGCTGCCCTAGGGACGTGTCAACGTCCTGGTGGACGCCAGTTTGATTGCAGATCCCAGGCCCTCTCTGTCTGCTGGGAGGGGCTGTTGGTTGTTTCCACCTGGAGCCCTCTGGGTGCCCAGACATCCACCGTGCGCACGGATGTTGAAGCTTGAGGAACTGAGTGCATACTGCCTGTGGCACACCTGACAGCTGCCTCGTAGTCGAACTCCACGGTGCTGTCTCTGCAGTGGAAGTTCCCGTGAGCCCAGCACATCCTGTGTCATCACTGACATCTGGGCTGGGAGGGGAAAAGTACCTTCTACAGTTGGGGTGGTGCTGGGAGTTGGGTGGGTGAGGCACAGGGGTGAGGGGTTATGAGAGGGTCACTGTTTACCACACACGGGGAAGCCCGGGGAGGGAGGTGAGGGGCACCCCACACCCCGCCCCCTCCCCCTGGAGATGTGGGGGGAGGAGGCACTGTTTGCTCCCCCTGACTTGGGACACTCTCGCCCCAACCCTCACAAACTGCACAAAACTTCCACTGTTTATGCTGAAACGATGCACTGGGATGCCCTCTCGCTGCTCTGGAATCTTCCCAGACCATTCACACAGAGTCCTGTTCAGTCGTGACCTGGTCACCCTCTTTGATCAGGAGCTATCCTTGAAAATCCCGGAGCTAGCCCGCCAAACCGCCCTGCTGCGTCGGCTGGGAGTAGCATTCTGCCTAGTGTAGAGGTGAAAGAAAGCGTAGTTACTCTGCTGTGTAACCGGCGACCCACGCACCAACTACATAACAGCTGTCTTCACAGGAGGCGACTTCTTTGGAATGAATATGCGCTTTCTGACAACTCACAGATCCTCCGGCTTTATCGTCGGCGCTCAAAATATCTTCTTTCTTCACCTGGTCTGTGAGAGGTGGTGGAAATGTACAAGCATGGAGAGATATGTGGGTGATGGTAGTAGTGACACAACTACTCCGCTCTCCCTTACATTACTCACTCTTTAAATCCATCTGGCTTATCAACCCACACTAAGCCACTAGGTAAAAGTTGTCTTTTGCCGGCATTTTACTGGTAATGCAAAGTAGTGCAGATACACTGGAAGCAGATTTCACACTGGCTTCCTTGAAAGAGCTGGCTTGGATTACCTGGGCTGGCTTGCTGGCTTGGTGTTCTCGATGCAGGAAAAACACTGGTATGGCAGGAACACTGTATACGTGCTAAGGGTCAGGACAGCTGTAACTCTTGGCAACCCTCCCCTGTCCTGGCTGGCTTGCACTTTTGTTTTCAAGCCTGCTTGAATGTGCTAGCTAAACCCGTGTCAACAACTTGGAGATTTGCTTGTAGCAGGCAAATAGGCATACGGAGACACATTCTTAAGAAGCGTGAGGAAGAAATTGTGGAATGCTGGCAGGACTGACAGGGGCACTCAGGCACTTATGTGGGCTGGCAAGATCTGCCTCTAGACCATAAGTAAATAAAGGCGAATGGCTGTGTTCCAAATCGAGGAAGGAGGGGAGTAGGCAGTGAAGGAAGTCCTAGAGCCACTTCAAACCAACACTGTGTGTTTCACTAGGTAGATCACTAGTTACAGCTCACACATAAGAGTTCCAGCAACAATGTGGCTGCGATCCAGCGATATGAGTTGCATGAAGAGTTATCAGTCCAGTGAAATAAGCAGTCCTGGGACGATAATGGCGATGAGTTAAATATACCGGTGAATAGGAGGATCGGTGTTTAGGGACATTCACCTCACCAGACACAAGCAATATGGGTGTAAGTGGCATGCGAGTCTTATAGTGCCACTCTCAAGGTCACCCACCAGGCCAGGCTTCTGTTCCTCGTACATTCCTCAGGTACTGATGCTCGCTCACTGTCCTGGGTCAGCGATATCCACCGCAAAACTCATGCAAATAGTTATTCCAAACCTATAGCACTTAACACTTCTAGCACACATGCCTTGGAATGACAGACGAATTTTCACTCTGTGTGCACAAATAAATCAGCACAAACTTACTATGTTTGTAGGTGAACCTCTGGCATGTCCCACTTAAAAGGCCGTCTCTGGTAGCCAAAGAAGTTACCAGGTACTGCAATGCTCGTTAAATTGTTCTTAACTAAGTCACTAGGTAAAAATTTACTTTTTGGCTTGATGGCTTTGCTTTCTCGATGCACGAAAACACTGGTATGGCAGGAATATTGTAACTGCAGGCTATCTTAGTTTGTCCTGGCGGAAATCGTGGAGTGCCGGCAGGAGGACTGACAGGGGCACCCATGCACCCATGTGGGAAGGCAAGATCCGCCTCTAGACCATAAGTAAATAGAGACGAATGGCTGAGTTCTAAATCGAGGAAAGAGGGGAGGAGGCAGGTGAGGTGTAGTTAAGGTAGGCCTTCTTGAGCCACTTCAAACCAACACTTTGCATTTCACTAGGTAGATCACTAGTCACAGCTCACACATAAGAGTTCCAGCAACAACGCAGCTGCGATCCAACGCAGCTGCATGATGAGTTATCAGTCGGGTGAAATAAGCAGTCCTGAGATAGAAGGCCTAGCCTAGGACCAGACTCAACACACACGTCCTCTCCCCTCAAACACTCAGCCCGTACTGCAGCACAATGGGACATTTTAAACCAGGCATCAGCCCATCAGGGCCGAATGAACAATCTAATGCAAAGTCAGTACTGGAGAAACCAGGGGTATGTACACCAGGGGCCATACCAAGTAGTACATCACAGTGGTACTAAGGAAACGAAACACAAAGCAAGACAAAACATCCCAAATCGTAATTCCTGCTTCGTATTTGCAAATATTCAGGGTCTGAAATCAAATAAAAACGACAAAGTTAGTTATGTCAGTGGGGTCCTATCAGAAGCGAATGCAATGTTTGGAGCATTTACAGAAACCCATACAAGTAAGTAAGTTTATTTAGGTAGAGTAGACCCTAATTTAGCACGGTAGTTACGTTCCTGAAAACGTCGTGTTAGCTAAAATCGTGTTAAATAATTAAAATAACTTATGGGAAAAATAGGGTTACGTTCCTGAGAGTCCCCAAAAAGCCAAACAAGTTTTTTTTAGACCAACAGATCTTACAAAAATAAAAGTGAATACGTAATTGTAGTTCATTATCGTGATGTATTATGTTGTTTTTA
The DNA here is from genome assembly GCA_009830355.1 of Cherax destructor. Lineage (NCBI taxonomy): Eukaryota > Metazoa > Arthropoda > Malacostraca > Decapoda > Parastacidae > Cherax > Cherax destructor. The sequence continues at coordinate 1,640 of WNWK01034000.1, read as the reverse complement.
CTGCTTAAGACTACAAATGTAACAGAAATAATAGTATTTACCTTAAATTGTGGGTGCTGGTGTTTGTGGATGATTGTGAAGAGAGTGGAGAGTTATGCTGGGGCCCTACTGGGGCACAGTAAGAGGTTCTGGAACTGAAGTTGATGGTTGTACTGAGTGTCTCTAACTTTAATAAAGTCATTCAGTAAGTCAGTCAAGTCATTCAGTAAGTCAGTCAAGTCAGTCAGTAAGTCAGTCAGTTGTCATTCAGTAAGTCAGTCAGTAAGTCAGTCAGTCAAGTCATTCAGTAAGTCAGTCAAGTCATTCAGTAAGTCAGTCAAGTCATTCAGTAAGTCAGTCAGTCAAGCCATTCAGTAAGTTAGTCAGTCAAGTCATTCAGTCAGTCAATCAAGTCATTCAGTAAGTCATTCAGTGAGTCAGTCAAGTCATTCAGTGAGTCAGTCAAGTCATTCAGTGAGTCAGTCAAGTCATTCAGTGAGTCAGTCAAGTCATTCAGTGAGTCAGTCAAGTCATTCAGTGAGTCAAGTCATTCAGTAAGTCAGTCAGTCAAGTCATTCAGTAAGTCAGTCAGTCAAGTCATTCAGTAAGTCAGTCAGTCAATCAAGTCATTCAGTAAGTCAGTCAAGTCAGTCAGTAAGTCAGTCAAGTCAGTCAGTCAAGTCAGTCAGTAAGTCAGTCAAGTCAGTCAGTCAAGTCAGTCAGTAAGTCAGTCAAGTCATTCAGTAAGTCAGTCAAGTCATCCAGTAAGTCAGTCAAGTCATTCAGTAAGTCAGTCAAGTCATTCAGTAAGTCAGTCAGTAAGTCAGTCAAGTCATTCAGTAAGTCAGTCACACAAACTTATGTTTACTTCTTTTTATGTGTACAAAGTAACACTTTAAGGCCACAGGTTATGTCTTGTCTAATATCTTTGTTTTCTTCGTTAATTCTAAGACTTAAATGGTTATACCTTTTCTTGCCACTTTGAGCAACACTGGTATGCCTACTGGGTGTCATGATTGCTTGGCAGATACAAGATATAGTAATTTAAAGATCAAAACACAATTCACTCACTCTTATTCTTCACAAACAGCTGGCTTGACGCGTATGAACTACGTATGAACTACGAATGCTGGGACGGTGGTGTGGTGTCGGGGGGGTAGCAGGGGAAGGCGAGTGGTCTCCCCCGCTGAACAACAACAAGGGCCGCTTGAGGGAATGGGAATGTTTTTCCTTCCTGCAAACTGTAAGTAAGTTTATTCAGGTACACAGATACAGTTACAAAGATTATCATACATAGCAGCATATGTGTAGAGAACCTAGGATAACCCAAAAAAGTCAGAGTGACTTTTTTCCATTCTGTCTGACTTTTTTGGGTTATCCTAGGTTCTCTACACATATGCTGCTATGTATGATAATCAATGTAACTGTATCTCTGTATACCTGAATAAACTTACTTACAGTTTGTGGGAAGGAAAAACAAATTCCCTTTTCCTCAAAGCATGAGGATTCTTAGAGCGGTAAATAACCATGGGCTTACACTTGAAATCACCTGATGCATTACTTTAAAGGAGCAAGGTGAAGCCATCCTTTGCTGTCTTGAAGCCTAGTGCACTTTTCCTGACTGATATAAGTTCATGTTGGCATTTTCTTCCAGAAAACAC
>WNWK01033999.1:0-15000 GCA_009830355.1 Cherax destructor | reverse complement strand
CCTTCTTAGTCCTACCTCCATAGTTCTACCTTCATTGTCCTACCTCCATAGCCCTAAATTCATAGTCCTACCTCCATAGTCCTACCTCTATAGTTCTACCATCATTGTCCTACCTTCATAGTCCTACCTCCATAGTCATAGTCCTACCTCCATAGTTCTACCTTCATTGTCCTACCTTCATAGTCCTACCTCCATAGTCATAGTCCTACCTCCATAGTTCTACCTTCATTGTCCTACCTTCATAGTCCTACCTCCATAGTTCTACCTTCATTGTCCTACCTTCATAGTCCTACCTCCATAGTCTTACCTCCATAGTCCTACCTTCATAGTCCTACCTTCATAGTCCTGCCTTCATAGTCCTGCCTCCACAGTCCTACCTCCATAATTCTACCTTCAATGTCTTACCTTCATAGTCCTACCTCCATAGTTCTACCTCCATAGTCCTACCTTCGTAGTCCTACCTTCATAGTCCTACCTCTATAGTCGTACCCCCATAGTCCTACCTTTATAGTCCTACCTCCATAGTCTTACGTCCATAGTCCTACCTCCATAGTTCTACCTCCATAGTCCTACATAGCCTCTTCTGACTCCATAGTTCGTCCTCAGCCAGTAGATTTTTTTTTTTTCACTTTTCATCGTCCCTCCTCCCTCAATAGTCCCCCTCCCTCCATAGTACCTCCTCCCTCAATAGTCCCCCTCCCTCCATAGTTCCTCCTCTATTAATAGTCCCCCTCCCTCCATAGTTCCTCCTCTAACAATAGTCCAACTCCCTAAATAGTCCTCCTTCCTCTATAGGCCCTCCTTCCTTCATAGTCTCTTATTACAACCTCAGGTTCAATGGCCTGTTAACCTGAGTGTAAAGGGAGCTTGGAGCAAAGAAACACAGTAGAAGATGTAATGAAATTGTATTTCTTTCAAAATTCAGCTAGATTAATTCCAAACTTTTATCTTTTCCTTCACCAAGTAATTGTGATTATATAAGTTTTTGTCTTTTCCTTCACCAAGTATAACAAAGTGCTATTTACACATATGTACACTATATACAAAGGAGTAGTGTTTAGTGCACGCCACAGTTGTCTAGGCTAAGCAGCAGCCAAAAGACAGACAACTTTCCACAACCAGCTCTATGCAGGAATTCCAATGACAAACTGCGAGTGGTAACCACGTCACCTTTGTCATTGTTAAACTCGCATTTTAATTGGCTGAACCGAGTCGTTGATTTGATGATGGGGCCCTCATCACCAAACACTTAATTATGGTTCGCTGGTTGGAGGGAAGCCTATGTGGGTGTGTTTAACATGCTCCGAATAAAGGTTACATACTCTTTGCATGCAACACCCCCACCCCAAGAGGGCTCAGGACTAGGCTTCCACCTCAAATGGGTAGAGTGCCACCATTGCACATTATAATAATGGGACCGCCTTTTCCCTCAACCATCCCACTCATTAGTTAAAGCTAAACTTTTCTCGAGACATAAGTCCAGCTTTAAATTTAAGAGTGAGACAGCCGACGGTAGGGCTAACATAGGTCCAAGGTGCCTGCGGTCGGTAGCAGGGCACCCCCCCGCTAAAAAAAAAAAAAAACACTAGGGAAAAAAAGGGCTGGTTCTACCCAAAGTCCCTAACACATTCTAACTAAATACAATGACTTCTGGACAACACATCAGCTAGTGTGTTAAATTTTCCAGCAATATGTATAATTTTTATATTGTAGGGTTGCAACCTAATACTCCAACGCATGAGTCTGGTATTTTTGTTCTTCATGTTCTGGAGATACACCAGAGGGTTGTGGTCGCTGTAGATGGAGACCACCTGAGAGGACTGGCCCACGTAGACATCAAAATGCTCTAATGCCAGAAGTAGAGCCAGGCCCTCCTTCTCTATAGTAGAGTAGGCCCTCTGGTGTGGCTGGTATTTGGCAGAGAAAAATGCCACAGGCTGCAAACCATCATCCCCAGATTGCAGAAGCACTGCCCCCACCCCAGACTCACAAGCGTCAATCTGTAAGGAAAAGGGTTTTGAAAAGTCTGGAGACAACAGAATGGGTGCAGTACAAAGTAATCTCTTTGCTTTCGTAAATGCATCTTGACATTCTGGGGTCCAAATAAAGGGAACTTTACAGAATCTTCTATAAAACCCTACCATCCCTAGAAAACGTTGAAGGGATTTCCTGTCAGGGGGAACTGGATAATTTTTAATGGCCAGAATTTTTGCAAATTTAGGGGCCACTTTGCCACTACCTACTGCATGGCCCAGAAAATTAATAGTAGATTGGCCAAAGGATGACTTTGATAAATTAACAGTTAAATGAAAACTCTGGAAGGTCTCAAAGAGAGCCTTAAGCCTAAACACATGTTGGTCCCAAGTGTCCGACACAACAACTATGTCATCTAGGTAAGCTGCCGTGCCTTCAAGTCCTTTAATAGCCTGAGTTTTTCATTCCGAAGGGGGTCACTGTATACTGATAATGACCTCCTGGAATTACGAAGGCAGAGATTTCCTTCGCCTTATCTGTTAAAGGTACTTGATAGTAACCTTTAAGGAGGTAAAATTTGGATACAAAAGTAGCCTTACCCACAAAGTCGATTACATCATCCAGACGTGGCAGAGGATAGGCATCTGCAATTGACCTCATTCACCTTACGGTAATCTGTGCACATTCGGAACCCTCCATCAGCTTTGTTAACAAGGATGCACGGTGAAGCCCACGGACTAGATGACTCCTCCACTAACCCATGCTCTAACAGAAATTCTACCTCCTGTTGAAGTAGCCTCTGTTTTTCAGGATTAGCTCTGTAAGGGGAGAGTTTAATAGGTTTAGAGTTTCCAACATCTACATCATGATATCTAATGTACATTTTTTCACATCCGAAAAAATATCAGGATAAGACTGTAGGAGGCAAGTTAAATTAGTTACTTGAGACTTGGTCAAACCCAACATTAAAGGTTTAGGGTCCTTGAGGGACCGAATTTGGAAGCTTTACTTTAATCTCAGAGTGCAAAGAGTCAGGGTCATCAGAGGCAGAGGACAGAGTCATTATGGGAACTTTATCTGTTGTATTAAAAGCTTTAATTTGATTAATGTGGTAAGTTTTGCTTTTTGAGGTCTTGTCAAGGGAGATATCACATAATTTACATCAGATAATTTACTTACGATTTGCATTGGTCCCGTAAATCTAGCTTTCAAGGTGTGGCTAGGTATAGGCTCCTGTACCAACACCTTATCTCCTGATGGAAGGAGCGAAATTTTGAGTTTCTGTCATACCTCTGTTTCATCGTATTCTGAGCTGCCTTCAAGTTAGCCTTAGCCAACTGACGGGTACCTGCAACCTTGAAGAAGGATTGTAGCTGGTTGTGGAGGCGTCTTCTCCCATCCATCCTTCTTTGAGCACACGTAGAGGACCTCGTACATTGTGCCCAAATATCAGCTCAAAAGGACTGTACCCTGTAGACTCTTGCACAGTTTCTCTAATTGCGAATAGCAACAGAGGAAGTGATTCATCCCAGTCTGTAGGGAAAATGCAAGCAGAATGTTCTCATCATTGTTTTTAACGTCTGATGGAATCTTTCCAAGGCGCCTTGGGACTGAGGGGGATGATAGGCAGTGGATAGGTTATGAACTATTCCTAGCCTAGTTAATGCTTCCCTAAATGATTTGGCAGTGAAGTTATCTTGATCACTTTGAATAGTTTTAGGAATTCCAAAGCAAGAGATAAACTTAGTTAAAGCTTTAAGGATTGCTTTAGTGTTAATACTGCGATGGGAACTGCCTCTGGATATCTAGTTACTCTATCCATGATTGTGAATAAGTATTGATTTCCAGACTTAGCTTTAGGTAGTGGACCTACACAATCTATTATTAATTCTGAAAAAGGGTCTCCATTAACAGGAATGGGATGGAGAGGTGCAGGTTTAATGGGGTGTCCAGGTTTCCCACCTGCTGACATTCTGGACAACAGCGAATATGATTCTTTACATCTTGCCTTAACTTTGGCCAAAATAATTCTTTTGTTATTCGGTATTGAGTTTTGGTAATTCCCAAATGGCCTCCTAAAGAAGAATTATAGGCTATATTTAGTATCTGAGACCTAAACTTTCTGGGAACCACTAACTTATCTGTTTGTTGTTTTCCTCCACCTCCTTACCAGTTTCAGTGCAGACTAAGTAATTATTTTTTAAGAGATATTTGACCGGGTGACCCGAAGTGGATTTACCCATAGCTGCCTCAAAAGCAGAGTTTAGTGAGGAGTGTTTCCGTTGTTCCTCCTGAAAGGATCGTCCTCAGGCATGGAAACAGAGACATCTGGCAATCCTCAACCCTGGAATAGGAAGGCTTGATCTGGGGCTGTTCACTAAATTTACGAGGCTTGGCCAGTTTTCCTCGCAAAACAAATTGGTTAGTCCGGAGATCAGAAGTCGTCCAAGGACGAGTTAACATTCTTACCAGACATCACTTTTTGATTGTGCCCGAGTATGCCAAATCGGGAAAGAATTAATATTATGGGTTCTATACATTTAGTAGACTCAATGTTATTACCCAGTAATATCATTGCATCCTTCATAGGAAATCCCCGAGACACCAACAGTCAAATACCCAGTGTAGTATTTACTCTGCACATAGATTTGATGTAAAGGGACAGAAAATACTGCTCCTCCAAAAGCTTCTAACAGAACTGAGGATTGCAAAGAGGTTTGATCAGAAAGGGTAGTACTCCTCTCTTATAAGTGAGCAATATGTCTGTATCTCCTAAAGGTTCTAACTTCCTTTTTCTCTGAATGTTCCTGAAGGGATATTTTAAACATACTATAATAGGGGCCATCCCCTTCTCCTTCTTCCTGGGACAATTATTAGGGATATTAGAGATTTTCCCAAATGGTTGGGGTTTACTTGGACAATTGGGTCTATGTGGCCAGGCTTCACAGTTATAACATACCATCTAAGCTTTAACTTTGGCACCTCGTTGATTTTGTGGCTTACGCCACTCTGGATACTGCCGCTTCGAATCCCGTTGAGTAGTTTGATGTTGCTCACCGGGTTGACCAGGGGGTGAAGTAACACTGCTCACCAGGTGTTTTAATTGACTGTGACGAGATTCACCTTCATCTTGACCTTTATTCTCCACTCAGGAACTTTTCTTTGACGATCTCTGCTCATACCAGGGCTGTTGAGGAAAGAGATAAGACCGCTCGGACAAGGAGCGGTTAGTTTCAAAAGTATCAGCCAACCTGGTGCTTCCAATGCCGTAGGCAAGGAATGATCTTGTAGAAACACCTGAACCTCTGGACTAACAGACTCCAGCAGGTTGTCCACCAAAATGACTGCTTTCAAATTTTCAAAATCAAAGCGACACCACTTGCCTTGTACCACTTTGTAAAAGCCCTGGTCTGCTGTCTCGACCAAAGTCAACAGCAGACCGATCCAACTGCCTTCTGTCGAGTTTGAATTCTTTCCTTACTTGGCAGGAATACATTGATAAGCCCCAAGAACAGTGGTTTTCACAATACGATGTTACCAAATCAGTATTTCCCAGGCTAGAAGTAAATTCGTGCCTTACCAAACAACTCAGTATGCACCAGTGACGCCCAATGAACCTCAGGCCTCCTAAAGCTCGAGCCTGGTTTTCAAATGCTTCGAAAACTGTTCAGGCTCTGCTTCAACAAAACGAGGAACAAACTGTACTGCCCTTTGCAAATTGAAGTCATCTACAGTCTGATGGAATTGTCTCCTCCTTCTCTCTATCAAACTCCTCCTTAGCAAATGCACGCTGTTCTTTAGTTTGTTCAAGAGCGAGTCTGGCTAGTTCAAGCGCCAGTGAACCAGACTCACCTGTCGATAACCCCACACCGTGACTTGCTGGTTTTGCTCAGGAGTTCTGTCTCTCCCATTTTGTAGAAACCTCAAGGTGACCACGATTAACAGCTCCTGTAGAGGGAGAACACTAGACTGATATGCCATAGTTTCAGTTTGTATTTTACTCCTTATAATATCACGCAGCTGAGCAGCAGTAAGGGTACACTGGTATTCAAAAACCAATAGAACGAGCGATACGCCAACAACGCTGTAGAGAGAGTTTAGCAACCTTAGCAGAGTTAACTCAGACACTAACCGTCTGACTCGAATATGGATTAACCCCCAACTTTAACACGCTGTAGCTCTATGCACGGGTACCGAATTGCAGTATACTCATACGATAGCAGAGCTGACACAAATAGCAAAGCCAATATGCACACACACAATAGCAAGGCTGATACACAATAACAAACCAAATTGCAGAATACTCACAATAGCAGGCTGACCATAGCGAAAATGAGACACAAAAGGATTCCGCGTCCAGCTCTGGTGGTGAGCGGACGTGCTGGCTCTACTTAGCGGCGGCATAGTGAGACTTGTTTTTCAAACAAGATGACTGCCAACATCGACGACGAGTTAATACATGTATTGAGCTACTGCAGGGAACGATTCTACCGGCGAATGCTGACGTCTTATTGACAGCTATTCTACGTGACATCTACGGCGTATCTTGAGGACCTTTATGGAGTGGCCAGATGGATACGACGAGTCTTTGTAAATTTGCAAGCACTGAGGTGTATCGACGTGTGGTGGATGTCTACCAGGACAAGAAGATGGTGGTCAACATGGAGTAGAGGTTTGTCTACGGACGCTCGACAGTATACAAGTGGGTAAACTTCATAATATACCATTTGAGGCTTGCCCTGAAGATATACGTGACGTAATGAAAGAAATGGTGTCATTCATGCTATAAATATAGGAAGATGGGCACAGGGCCATACGCTGGTTTGTTGGAAGGGTCATACTCAGTAAAAAATGAGTTTGAGGAAACCCATACGTCTTATGTGCTAATGGAATGTTTTCAGACACAGATTTATGTTCATTACTAGGGCAAGTGAAAACTTGCAGGTTGTGTGGACAATCTGGACATTATCAGCCGTTGTAGAGAGACTAAGGAGTGGTGAGGAACAATGAAGAGACAGCGAAGAGACCGGTGGATAATGAGCATGTGACAGAAGGAGCTGTTGAGGAACCAGCAAGTGTGCAGAATGTTGGCTTGGAAGTCTCCCAATGGAGTGAGGAGGTGGACAAAGCGGAAGAGAGGGTTGACAGTGAGTTGACGGTGTAAAGACGTGGCTAATGACATGGAACAGAGAGTGTACATGAGAGTGTACATGAGAGTGAAGGTAGGGTATTGATGAAGCAATACTGAGAGACTTGGGTGAGATTATTGGTGGAGGATTTAGATTTGGGTGCAGAGCGACATTGGAGACAGGCTGATGACAGGGTGCACCTGCCTTGACGAGACAGGAGTGGGGGAAGAGGCAACGGAGGTGAGGGTTGAGTGGAGATACATCAACAGTGTGAGGAAGAGGGAGTAGAGATGGATAAGAGTGAATCTGGAAGAGATCAGGAAGAGGCAGGGAAATGACATCATAACACCGGGACAGCGCCTGCGGAAAAAGGCTTGGACAGAAGTGGTGAAGGGTAAAGGGGGGGTGAGGGAGAGAGTAGTACTGGAGTGTCAGCAACAGCAGTTGGAAAGAAAAGGGTGGTTTACAGGCTGTAAGGAATAGTAAAGGTGAAGGTACACTGCCGCAACGGAAGGGGAAACCTATGTCTCTACTTTCAAGTGTATTAGATGAATATGAATGGCCTTCGTCAGGAGGTTAAAAGGAAATGGGTCGAGATTACGTAAGTAGGTTTCATGTAGATGTTGTGTTTTTTCAGGAACACAATTTTAGGAGTGGGGAGGAGTTGGCTTTAAAGGGTTATAGGTTATTTGTGGGTAGGACGGATTTATTAAAAGGGGGAGTGGGAGTGGGTGTGGGTGTGAGGGAGGGGTGTCCTTTTACTTTAGGTTCATGGGAGGTGGGGGGAGGGGTAGGGTTGTTAGGTGGATGGTAGGTGGGGGTAGAAAGTTTGTTTCCTGGGGTTTATTTGCCAGCGGTGCACAGTTTAAAAGTAAAGGAGGATTTGTGAGGTCAGAATTGATATACGCCTTCCAGGGATTACCTCAAGTAACCGTAATTGGGGGAGACTGGAATAGTGTCATACGTGTAAAGGATGTGGAGCCGAGGGGTTCAACGCCAGTATTGAAAATACTGAGGGAAGTATTTAATGCAGTGGGTGTGGTGGATGTGGTAGGTGGGAATGAATTAGTGGAATATACTTATTGTAGGGGTGCACATGCAGCGAGGTTAGATAGAATATATGTTACGAAAGCGGTGGTAGGGAGAAGGTGGAGTGTGTTGATGTGGGGTTCTCTGATCATAAAGGTGTGTTAGCACAACTGGGATGGAGGGTGCGGTGCGGGTATATGGGAGTTATTGGAAGTTAAATGTTAGTTTGTGAGTAGGTTGGGAGAGGGGAGATGAATTTGGAGGGTTGGTGGGGGTGGGGAGGGGGTAGGGTATTATGGGGGGTTGCGAAGTGGTGGAATGATAGGGGGAAACCAGCCATAAAGGATTTTTTTATGAGACTGGGCAGGGAAGATGCACGATTTAGGTTTGGGTATCAAAGGTATTTGGAGAGTTTGTTGCAGGGTCTAGGGGGAGGGGGGCTGGTAGGGGTGAGGAAAGGAAGGGGTGAGGGCGGCATTGCAGGAGTTGCAGAATGAGAGGTTTCAGGCGCGAGGTTGAGAAGTGGTATGGAAGAGGTATTATGGGGAGATAAAGTGTCGACAGTTGTGCTGAGAAGGTTTAGGAAACAAGGGAGGTAATGACGATTGGTGCAATTGAGGTAGATGAGGGTATGGGGGGTATGATGTTGGGAGTGTGTTAAAAACCACGGAAGCAATGGGAGGGTATGGGGAAGTGTGGTTTGGGAAAAATATGAGGAAACGGAGGAATGAAAGGGGGGAAGAGGGAATTTTGGGACATATTATTGAGAGAGTGACAGAGGAGGAAAGGGAAGAGTTAGAGGGAGTTATAACGGAGGAGGAAGGTGGGAGGCAGTTAAAGGCCTCAGGATGGGGAAACGCCTGGGATAGATGGGTTACCTGGGAGTTATATTTCAGTTTTGGGATGTGTTGAAAGATGTGTTGGTGAAAGTGTTTAATGATAATGAAGGGGGAAGGGGTATTGGGGGAAATGGTAAGGACGGGGGTGGGGGTATTGGTGGTAAAGAGGAGGGTGCGAGGTTTCATGATTATAGAGTAATAATGTTGATGAGTACAGATTATAAGATTTATGCAAAACTTTTGGCAAACAGGTTGAGGAGGAGAATGGGGATCTGGTTATATGGGGACAATATGGTATACCGGGTAGGAGTATGAGACATGGGCACAGAAGGATTAAGGGTTTTATTGAGGAATGTACTGAGGAGGGGTGTTAGGTCTGGATTGGGCTACGGCGTATGATAGGGTTAATAGGAAGGTATTATTTGATGTCAGATGCGCATGGGTTTTGGGGGTGAGGTGGTGGGTTGGGTAAAGCAATGTATGGAGAATGCGGTAATGAGGATGCAGATAAATGGACGGTTAGGGTGGGAAGTTAGGATGGAAAAGGGTATACGTCAGGTTGTCCGTTGTCTCAATTATTATTTGCTATTTTACAGGACCCATTTTATAGGTTAGTAGAGAAGGGGGAAGGGGCACAGGGAAAAGGGACGCGTGTAGGGGCAGAGGTCATAGGTTATGTTGATGACACAAATCTGTTAGTTACTCTGTAGAAAGTCTGAGGTGGGTAGGTGAGATAGTGGTGAGGTTTAGTAAGTTAACAGGTATGGAAGTGAATAAACGTAAGTCCTTGTTGCTAGAGGTGGGAGGGTGGGTGGGGGAACGTTGGGGGAGAGAGAGGTTGGTCATGTGTTCGTGTTTTGAAAGTTTGTGGTATAATTTTTAGTAATGATTTAGGGAGGGCCAGGGAGGAGAATTGAAGGGGGTAGTGGATAGGGCTTTAGGCAGGATGCAGGGTTGGGGTTCCAAAGAAATTACTTTATTGCAAAGGGTGGTAGTGATTAATGTACTGATTTATAGTAAACTTTGGTTCAGAGTGGGAGTGTTCCTTCTAGTTGAAGAAGACGTGCGTAGACTGGAAAAAGGTGTTTTGAGTTTTATATGGGGAGGGTAGGCATTGGTTAAGTAGGGAGGTGGTAGAAACGAGAGTGAAGTGGGGAGGTTTGGGTTTGGTGCCTTTGAGAAGGCGCCTGAGAAGTGTTTTTCTGAAGCAAGGTTTTTGCTGATGGAGGTAGGGGGTAGGAAAATAGGGGGTAATGAGGGAAGTGAGGAAATGGTGGAGGTAAAGAGCTAGTAGAGTGCGAGAAAGTCATTAGGTTTCTGTTAGTGGTACGTGAACCTGCTGAGGTTAAGTTACGTAGGTTGGATAGGATTAGTAGTAATGAGGTGGTGTTGCAAGGGGAGGCATTGTTTCTTTATATGGGTGGAAAAGTATTTGGGGTTGGTTGAACAAAGTCAAGGTGGCTCCGAGAGTTAGGGAATTAGGTTATAGGTTTTTGCACGGCATATTCAGAGGGGGCAACTGTTTATTATGGGGTTTGCAAGAGATGGGGTTTTGTCCGAAGTGTGGGGAATATGAGACGGCTTTTCATGCAGTGTATTTTTGTAGAAGCTTAGAGTTGGTAACAATATGGTTGCACAGGGTATTGGGATGGATAGGGGGAGAAGTATCGGTGTTAGTGCCTAAGTTTAGAGCTGAGTGAATTCCGAAGGCGTATAGGGCTATAACATACATTATGTTAGACTATTTATATAATATATGGTACATGAGAGAGGTGGAAGGGTAGTGATGGTCAAGGTTCTAGCTGCGGTATTTGTTAAAACGAAATATAGGAATGAAGTAATTTACGGTAGAAGTTGGAGACAGAGTTTTCCGGAGGTTTACAGAGATATGACGGTGGGTGGGTTACGTAGGTTGGGGAGGGATGGGTAGGGGGGTGTTAGTTTTCGAGGAAAGTTAGGGGGTCTTAGTGGTTGTGTGGATGTAGGTGGGTTAATGTGGGGGCAGTGTTAGTGGTTGGGTTTTGAGTGTGGCTTTAAGGGGTATGGGGGCATAGGTTTTCTGAGGTTGTGGCAGTGTTTCCTTTGGTTTGATGATGGTTATTTATGTTTAAAGCCTTTGTCTAACTTATGTTATTTTTGTAATTTTGGTTTGTTGTTTAACTTATATAGGTTAATTAAATTGAGGTTTTTCAACGTCATGGTTGTGTGACGATTAAGTTGTATGGTTTAGTGAAACAAGGTTTTTGTCATTACAACATTGGTAGGGATAATGTAATGGTAAATAGCAACAGTTGCGGTTTCTTTTTTTTGTTTCTAAAAAACCATTATAAGTGGCTTTGTTTTGTGTATGTAAAAGCCAAATTAGGTTTAGTTTATGCAAAGATTTAACCTCTATTAGAGTTTATTGTGAGAATGGTGTTATAGAACCATTTTGAAGTTTTTTTTGTATAATGACTTGTTTGGTAAACAACAATATGTAGTTAAAATTTTATATTTGGAATTTTTTCTTAAATACCTTTTAAAAAAAGTTGCTGTTCATACATAACATGTAAGGTGGTCACATATTTTGTTTTGAAAAAAAGGGTTGTGGACAAGGAGTTATGATGGCCAGAATAGTATGTTCAGGTGGTCAGTAAAATAAAGGGGGTTTGAACATTAATTTTATAGGGTTGGACATCCTATGTTTGGGAAGTTCAGTTATATTTTGGGATAGTTTTGGGGTTTTTAAAAGTCCGATAATTAGGGATGTTTTTTATGATGGTCTTGTTAAACTTTTTGGTTAGGGTCTAATTATATTTAAGCGTGTTGCGCTTTTTTTTTTGATAATTTATGGTTAATTTTTTTTTAGTCACATGTAATGTGACTTAATGATATAAATACCATGTAAGGTGTATCACATATGTATGTTCAAAAGGGGAAAATGTAGAAGGATTTTTTTGACTGAGTATATTTTTTGGGGGGGGTTTTTTTTATTATAGAGTAGGGGGAAAACCTTTTTGGGGGGATTTTTAAGTAAAAATGTGATAATAGTAATTGTTGGTTTTTGTAATTCATTTTTGGGTGTAAGTTAATGTTATGGGTTTTGTGAACCAAGAATTTGTTATTGTCAAAATAATGTTAAAGCATTTGTGCTTCTTTTTTAGGAGTCACTTGTGTAATTTGTTTGTCACATGTATGTGATGTTTTTGGGTGTATATTGTTAGACTTAATTTTTTGGGTTTTTTAATAAAATATATAAAAAAAAAAAAGAACGAGCGATACCCCAAAACGCAAGTTTGGAACTTTTAAGTTAACTCAGACACTAACCGTCTGACTCGAATGGTGGCATTAACCCCCAACAACACGCTGTAGCTCTACCCCGGAAAAATTTTAGTATACTCATACGATAAGAGCTGACCGCAAAAAGCCAATATGCACACAAAAAAGCAACTGATACAAATAACAAACCAAATTGCAGAATACTCACAATAGCAGGCTGACCATAGCGAAAAAGACACAAAAGGAACGGGAAAGGTAGCAATCCAGATAGCAAGCTATCAGATCAAGACTAGCTCCTGCGCAATTCAACTCTAGGCTCAACTCCTGCTCTAAGCCCCCAAATTCACCCCCAGGACAGGCTACCCAAAACAACCTCAGGTTAATGCCTGTTAACCTGAGGTAGAGGGAGTTGGGGAGCAAAGAAACACAGTAGAAGATGTATTGAAATTGTTTTTTTAAAAATTCAGTAGTTAATTCCAAACTTTTATTTTTCCCTTTTCACCAAGAATTGTGATTAAAAAGTCTTTTGTTTTTCCTTCACCAAGATAACAAAGGTATTTACACATATGTCCCTAAAACAAAAGGGTTTAGTACCCTTTTTTGGGCTAAGCAGCAGCCAAAAGACAGAAATTTCCACAACCACTCTATGCGGAATTAATGACAAACTGCAGTGGTAACACGTCACCTTTGTCATTGTTAAACCCCATTTAATTGGCTAAACCGAGTCGTTGAGATGAGGGGGCCCATCAAAACCCTTAACGATTTCGCTGGTTGGGGAGCCGGGTGTGTTTTTAAATGCTCCAATAAAGGTCAAAACTTTGCGAACCCCCCCCCATGTCCCCCTCCCTCTATAATCCCCCCCCCTCCATGGTCCCTCCTCTCTCCATGGTCCCCCCCCCCTCCATAATCCCCCTTCCCCATAGTTCCCCCCCTTTATAGTCCCTCCTTCCTCCATAGTCCCTCCTCCCTCCATAGTACCTACTTCTTCTATAGTCTCTCCCCTTTCCCCCATAGTCCCTCCTCCCTTCATGTCCCACCTCCCCCCCTAGTCCCTCTTTTCCCATAATCCCTCCTCCTAGTCCCTCCCCCCTCCTTTGTCCTATCTCCATAGTCCCTCCTTCCTCATGGTCCCTTTTCCATGTCCCTTTTCCTCATGGGGCCCCCCTTCCTCCGTGTCCCTCCTTCCTCCATGTCCCTTCTCCCCCATAGTCCCTCCCCCCTTTTTCCCCCCCCCTCCATGTCTCTCCTCCCTTCATAGTCCCTCCTTCCTCTATAGTTCCTCCTCGTTCCTTAGTCCCCCCCCTCCATGTCCCCAGTCTCTCCATCGTCCATTTCCCTCCTTTTTACCATGCCTTCTTACAACATAGCCCCCCCCCCTCCATAGTCCCCCCTCCCCATGTACCTCCTTCCTCCATGTCCCCCTTCCCCCATAGTTCCTCCTCCTTCCTTATCCCTCCTCCCTCCATAGTCTCCAGTTTCTCCATCGTCCATTTCCCCCCCTTTCTACCATACCTTCTTACAACATGCCCCCCCTTTGTCCATAGTCCCTCCCCCTCCATAAACCCCCCTTCCCCCATTTCCCCCCCTTCCTCTTGTTCCTTTTCCTTGTCCTCCTCCTCCATGCCCCGCCCCCCTCGTCCATTTCCCCCCCTTTCTACCATAGCCCCCTTTTACAACAAGCCCCCATTCCCCCCTTAGCCCTCCTCCCCCCAGTCCCCCCCACCAAGCCCCCCCTCCCACCATAGTCCCTCCTCCCACCATAGTCCCTCCCCCCCCCCATGTCCCACTCCTCTACCATCCTATTTTCACCATAGTCCCTCCTTCCTCCATAGTGCCTCCTTCCACCAAATCCCTCCTTCCACCATACCCCCATTTTTCCCCCTTACCCCTCACCCATAGTCCTTCCTTCCTCCATAGTCCTCAATTCCCCCTGTCCTCATCCCTCCAAGTCAATCCTCCTCTATAGTTGTCTTTCCACCATGTCCTTTCCTCCTATCCCTCCTTCCACCATAGTCCCTCCCACCATAGTCCCCCCCCCACCAAGTCCCCCCCCCATGCCCCCCCTTCCACCAGTCCCCCCTTTCCCCCATGTCCCTCCCCACCAAGCCCTTTTTTCCCAAAATCCCTCCTCCTCCATAGTCCCCCCTTCCCCCGTCCCTCCTTCCTCCATGCCCCCCCCCCCACCGTCCCTCCTTCCAAAAGTCCCTCCTTCCACCATAGTCCCCCTTCCCCCGTCCCCCCTTTACCATGTCCCTTTTTTCTCCATAACCCTCCCCCCCTTTCCCCCCTTCCCCTTTCCCTTTCCCCCTATAGTCCTCCTTTCCCCATGTCCCCTTCCCCCCAAGTCCTCCCCACCAGGGCCCTCCTTCCACCATAGCCCCCCCTTCCAATAGTCCCCCCTTCCCCCCATAGTCCCTCCCCCACCATAGTCCATTTCTTCCCCCTAGCCCCCCCTTCATCCATAGTCCCTCCTTCCCCCATGTCCCTTCCCAAGCCCCCTTTTCCGGCCTTCCCCCCTTCCCCCAAATCCAACTTCCATAGGTGATCCTTACTCCGGAAAAGGGGAGTATTTGTTTTTTTTAAAGGGTTTGGGAAAACTTAACCTGAACTAGCATCTATTGGAAATGTTATCTTTTTTTAAAGAAAAATTTTTTGAAGGAAACTTTATTGGGGGGGAAATTTTTGGGGAAAAAGTAATTTATTTTAAATTGTAACTTTATTGAAGGGAAAAATTTTTTGGCAGGGTAACTTTATTGGCAATAGTAACTTTT
>WNWK01033998.1:0-20727 GCA_009830355.1 Cherax destructor | reverse complement strand
AGGACCACAACTGGCGTGTTCTGTAATCTTCCATGACCACACCTGATGGGCGTCCAGACCTTCCCACCACACTTGACGAGGTTTCAGACCTTTCAGGACTAATACCTGGCGTGTCCTAGACCTTTCCCAGGACCACACTCTAACGTGTCTCCAATACCTTCCCAGACCACACCTTGTGGTGTGTTCCATCTTCTCATGACCACACCTGGTTCCAGACCCTTCCCAGGACCACACCCATGTCCTGCACCTTCCCACGACCACACCTTTATGTGCCCCAGACTTTTTCCTAGACCACACCCATGCAAGCCCAGACCTTCTCAGACCACACCTAGCGTGTCTCCAGACCTTTTCCCAAAACCACACTGGGCGTGCTCCCAGACCCAGACCACCTGGCGTGTCTCAGACTTTCCCACCACAACATGGCGTTTTCCAGACCTTCCCAGGACCACACCTGCGTGTTCCAGACCTTCCCAGGACCATACCTGGCGTGTCCCAGACCTTCCCAGACCAACCTGGCGTGTTTCAGACCTTCCAGGACCACACCTGGCGTGTCCCAGACCTTCCCAGGACCACACCTGGCGTGTCCCAGACCTTCCCATGACCACACCTGGCGTGTCTCAGACCTTCCCAGGACCACACCTGGCGATGCCCAGACCTTCCCAGACCACACCTGCAGTTTCCAGACCTTCCCAGGACAACACCTGGCGTGTTCCAGACCTTCCCAGGACCACACCTGGCGTGTTCTCAGACCTTCCAGGACCAACCTGGCGTGAAAAAAAAAAAAAAAAAAAAAAAAAAAAAAAAAAAAAACCTTCCCAGGACCACACCTGGCGTGTTCAGACCTTCCTGACCACACCGCTGTCCAGCCTTCCAGACCACACCTGGCGTGTTCCAGACCTTCCAGACCACACCTGGCGTGTCAGACTTCCAGGACCACACCTGGCGTGTTCCAGACCTTCCCAGACCACACTGCGTGTCCGACTTCCAGACCACACCTGTGCCCAGACCTTCCAGACCACACCTAGCGTGTTCCAGACCTTCCCAGGACCACACCTGGCGTGTTCCAGACCTTCCCAGGACCACAACTGGCGTGTTCCAGACCTTCCAAGGACCACACCTGGCGTGTCCCAGACCTTCCCAGGACCACACCTGGCGTGTTTCAGACCTTCCCAGGACCACACCTGGCGTGTCCAGACCTTCCCAGGACCACACCTGGCGTGTTCCAGACCTTCCCAGGACCACACCTGGCGTGTTCCAGACCTTCCCAGGACCACACCTGGCGTGTTCCAGACCTTCCCAGGACCACACCTGGCGTGTCTCAGACCTTCCCAGGACCACACCTGGCGTGTTCCAGACCTTCCCAGGACCACACCTGGCGTGTCCAGACCTTCCCAGGACCACACCTGGCGTGTCCAGACCTTCCCAGGACCACACCTGGCGTGTCCAGACCTTCCAGGACCACACCTGCGTGCCCAGACCTTCCCAGGACCACACTGGCGTGTTCCAGACCTTCCCAGGACCACACCTGGCGTGTTCCAGACCTTCCCAGGACCACACCTGGCGTGTTCCAGACCTTCCCAGGACCACACCTGGCGTGTTCCAGACCTTCCCAGACCACACCTGGCGTGTCCCAGACCTTCCCAGGACCACACCTGGCGTGTCCAGACCTTCCAGACCACACCTGGCGTGTCCAGACCTTCCCAGGACCACACCTGGCGTGTCCAGACCTTCCAGGACCACACCTGGCGTGTCCAGACCTTCCCAGGACCACACCTGGCGTGTCCCAGACCTTCCAGGACCACACCTGGCTGTTCAGACCTTCCCAGGACCACACCTGGCGTGTCCCAGACCTTCCCAAGACCACACCTGTCGTGTTCCAGTCCTTCCCAGGACCACACCTGGCGTGTTTCAGACCTTCCCAGGAGCACACCTGGCGTGTCCCTGACCTTCACAGGACCACACCTTGCGTGTCCAAGACCTTCCCAAGACCACAACTGGCGTGTCCCAGACCTTCCCAGGACCACACCTGGCATGTCCCAGACCTTCCCAGACCACACCTGTGGCCCAGCAGACACCTGTGTCACTCACACCTGTCACTTCCCAGAACTGTGTGACTCAGGACCACACCTGGCGTGTCAGACCCAACACACCTTGCACCTTCCCACACGCTCCGACTCACACACCTGGCCTCAACAACTGTGTCCAACTCGACCACCGCGACTCAGAACTGCGTGTCACCTCGACACTGGCACCTTCACCCACCTGGGGTCAACTCCCCTGGTCAATTCGACACCGGCGTCCAACTTCCAGACCAACTGCGGCGACCTTCCCGACACACCTGCGGCGACCTCAGACCACCTCTGTCCAGACTTCGACCACCCGCGTGTTCAGACCTTCCACCACACCTGGTCCAGACCTTCCGACCACACCTGTGTCAGACCTTCCCGACCACACCTGGCTTCAGACCTCTGACACCTGGTGTCCGACCTTCCCAGACCACACTGCGTGTTCCAGACCTTCCCAGACACACCGCTGTCAACTCGACCACACCTGGCGTGTCCAGACCTTCCCAGACCACACCTGTTCAGACCTTCCCAGACCACACTGGCTGTCCCGACCTTCAGGACCACACCTGGTGTCCAGACTTCAGACAACACCTGCTGTTCAGACCTTCCAGACCACACCGGCGTCCAGACCTTCCAGGACACACCTGGCGTGTTCAGACTTCCCAGGACCAACCTGGCGTGTCAGACCTTCCCAGGACCACACCTGGCTGTTCCAGACCTTCCAGACACCCTGGCTGTCCAGACCTTCCAGACCACTGGGTTTCAACCTTCAGACACACTGGCGTGTCCAACCTTCCAGGACCACCTGCGTGTCCAACTTCCCAGACCACTGCGTGTCCAGACCTTCCAGACCACTGGCGTGCCAGACCTTCCAGACCCACCTGCGTCAGACCTTCCAGACCACACCTGGCGTGTCCCAGACCTTCCCAGACACACCTGGCGTGTCCAGACCTTCAGACCACACCTGGCGTGTCAGACCTTCCCAGACACACTGGGTTCAGACCTTCCAGACCACACCTGGCTGTCCCGACCTTCCGACCACCGGCTTTCCGCCTTCCCAACCACACCTGGCGTGTTCCAGACCTTCCCAGGACCACACCTGGCGTGTCCCAGACCTTCCCAGACCACGGCTTCAGACCTTCCCAGGACCACTGGTGTCCAGACCTTCCCAGACCACACCTGGCGTGTTCCAGACCTTCATGACCACACCTGGCGTGTCCCAGACCTCCAGACCACACCTGGGGGTTCCCAGACCTTCCCAGACCACCTGGCGTGTTCCAGACCTTCCCAGGACCACACGGCTGTCACCAGCCTTCCGACGACCTCCTGGCTTTCCAGACCTTCCCGAAACACCTGGCGTGTTGCCTTCCAGGACCACACCTGGCGTGTCCCAGACCTTCCAGCCACACCGCGTCCAGACTTCCCAGGACCACACCTGCTGTTCAGACCTCCCACACCACATGGCGTGTCCGACCTTCCAGACCACACCTGGCGTGTCCAGACCTTCCAGGACCAACCTGGCTGTCCCAGACCTTCCCAGGACCACACCTGGCGTGTTTCAGACCTTCAGAACCACACCTGGCGTGTCCCAGACCTTCCCAGGACCACACCTGGCGTGTCCAGACCTTCCCAGGACCACACCGGCGTGTCCAGACCTTCCCAGGACCACACCTGGCGTGTCCAGACCTTCCCAGGACACACCTGGCTGTTCAAGACCTTCCCAGACAACACCTGGCTGTCCCAGACCTTCCCAGGACCACACCTGGCGTGTCCAGACCTTCCCAGGACCACACCTGGTGTTCCAGACTTCCAGACCACACCTGCGTGTTCCAGACTTCCCAGGACCACACCTGGCGTGTCCAGACTTCCCAGACCACACCTGCTGCCAGACCTTCCAGACCACACCTGGCGTGTTCCAGACCTTCCGACCACACCTGCGTGTTCAGACCTTCCGACCACACCTGGCGTGTTCCAGACCTCCAGACCACACCGTGTTCCACATCCAGACCACACTTTCGTGTCCCGACCTTCCCAGGACCACACCTGGCGTGTCCCAGACCTTCCCAAGACCACACCTGTCGTGTTCCAGTCCTTCCCAGGACCACACCTGGCGTGTTTCAGACCTTCCCAGGAGCACACTTGGCGTGTCCCTGACCTTCACAAGACCACACCTTGCGTGTCCAAGACCTTCCCAAGACCACAACTGGCGTGTCCCAGACCTTCCCAGAACACCTGGCATGTCCCAGACCTTCCCAGGACCACACCTCGCGTGTCCCAGACCTTCCCAGGACCACACCTGGCGTGTTCCAGACCTTCCCAACACCACACCTGGCGTATTTCAGACCTTCCCAGGACCACACCTGGCGTGTTCCAGACCTTCCCAGGACCACACCTGGCGTGTCCCAGACCTTCCCAGGACCACACCTGGCGTGTTTCAGACCTTTCCAGGACCACACCTGGCGTGTCCCAGACCTTCCCAGGACCACACCTGGCGTGTTCCAGACCTTCCCATGACCACACCTGGCGTGTTCCAGACCTTCCCAGGACCACACCTGGCGTGTTCCAGACCTTCCCAGGACCACACCTTGCGTGTCCCAGACCTTCCCAGGACCACACCTGGCGTGTCCCAGACCTTCCCAAGACCACACCTGGTGTCCAGTCTTCCCAGACCCACCGGCGTGTTTAGACCTTCCAGGAACCTGGTCCTGACCTTCAGACCACACCTGGTCCAGACCTTCCCAGACCACACTGGCGTGTCCCAGCCTTCCAGGAAACCTGGCTGTCCAGACCTCCCAGGACCACACCTGTCCAGACCTCCCAGACCACACCTGCGTGTCCAACCTTCCCAAACCCCCGGCTCACCTTCCCAGGACCACACCTGGCGTGTTCAGACTTCCAGGACCACACCTGGGGTCCAGACCTTCTCAGGACCACACCGGCGTGTTCAGACTTCCAGACCACACCTGGGTGTCCAGACCTTCCAGGACCACCCTGCGTTCGACCTTCCCAGACCCACCTGGCGTGTCCAGACCTTCCCGACCCCCTCGGTTCCAGACCTTCCCAGACTCCCGGCATTTCCAGCCTTCCCAGGACCACACCTGCGTGTCCAGCCTTCCGGACCACCCTGGTGTCAGACTTCGACCACACTGTCAGACCTCGACTACACTGCGGTCACAGCTATGACCACACGTGTCAGCTTCCGGACCACCCGTGTCCAGACCAGACCACCTGGCTGTCCCAGACCTTCCAGACCACACCGTGTCAGACCTTCCGACCAAACTTTAGCCTTCCCAGGACCACACCTGCGTGTTCCAGACCATCCCAGGACCACACCTGTCGTGTCCCAGACCTTCCCATGACAAACTGGCGTGTTCCAGACCTTCCCAGCAGGACCACACCTGCTGTCCCAGACCTTCCCAGGACCACACTGGCGTGTCCCAGACCTTCCAGGACCACACCTGCAGTATTCCAGACCTTCCCAGACCACACTGGCGTGTCCAGACCTTCCCAGGACCACCCTGGCGTGTTCCAGACCTTCCAGGACCGACATGGCGTGTCCCAGACCTTCCCAGGACCACCTGGCGTGTTTCAGACCTTCCAGGACCACACCTGGCGTGTCCCAGACCTTCCCAGTACCACACCTGGCGTGTCCCAGACCTTCCCAGGACCACACCTGGCGTGTTCCAGACTTTCCCAGGACCACACCTGACGTGTTCCAGACCTTCCCAGGACCACACTTGGCGTGTCCCAGACCTTCCCAGGACCACAACTGGCATGTCCCAGACCTTCCTAGGACCACACCTGGCGTGTTCCAGACCTTCCCAGGACCACACCTGGTCTGTCCCAGACCTTCCCAGGACCACACCTAGCGTGTTCCAGACCTTCCCAGGACCACACCTAGCGTGTTTCAGACCTTCCCAGGACCACACCTTGCGTGTTCCAGACCTTCCCAGGACCACACCTGGCGTGTTCCAGACCTTCCCAGGACTAAACTGGCGTGTGCAAGACCTTCGCAGGACCACACCTGGCGTGTTCCAAACCTTCCCAGGACAATACCTGGCGTGTTCCAGACCTTCCCAGGACCACACCTGGCATGTCCCAGACCTTCAAAGGACCACACCTGGCGTGTCCCAGACCTTCCCAGGACCACACCTGGCGTGTTCCAAACCTTCCCAACACCACATATGGCGTGTCCCAGACCTTCCCAGGACCACACCTGGCGTGTTCCAGACCTTCCCAGGACCACACTGGCGTGTCCCAGACCTTCCCAGGACCACACCTGGCGTGTCCCAGACCTTCCCAGGACCACACCTGGCGTGTCCCAGACTTTCCCAGGACCACACCTGGCGTGTCCCAGACCTTCCCAGAACCACACCTGGCGTGTCCCAGACCTTCCCAGGACCACACCTGGCGTGTTCCAGACTTTCCCAGGACCACACCTGACGTGTTCCAGACCTTCCCAGGACTACACTTGGCGTGTCACAGACCTTGCTATGACCACACCTTGCGTGTTCCAGACCATCCCAGGACCACACCTGTCGTGTCCCAGACCTTCCCATGACTAAACTGGCGTGTCCCAGACCTTCCCATGACAACACCTGGCGTGTTCCAGACCTTCCCATGACAACACCTGGCGTGTTCCAGACCTTCTCAAGACCACACCTGGCGTGTCCCAGACCTTCCCAGGACCACACCTGGCGTGTTCCAGACCTTCCCAACACCACACCTGGCGTGTTCCAGACCTTCCCAGGACCACACCTGGCGTGTTCCAGACCTTCCCAGGACCACACCTGGCGTGTCCCAGACCTTCCCAGAACCACACCTGGCGTGTTTCAGACCTTCCTTGGACCACACCTGGCGTGTCCCAGACCTTCCTAGGACCACACCTGACGTGTTCCAGACCTTCCCAGGACCTCACCTGGCGTGTTCCAGATCTTCCCATGGCCACACCTGGCGTGTTCCACACCTTCCCAGGACCACACCTGGCGTGTCCCAGACCTTCCCAGGACCACACCTGGCGTGCCCCAGACCTTCCCAGGACCACACCTGGCGTGTTCCAGACCTTCCCAGGACCACACCTGGCGTGTTCCAGACCTTCCCAGGACCACACCTGCCGTGTTCCAGACCTTCCCAGGACCACACCTGGCGTGTTCCAGACCTTCTCAGGACCACACCTGGCGTGTCTCAGACCTTCCCTGGACCACACCTGGCGTGTTCCAGACCTTCCCATTACCACACCTGGCGTGTTCCACACTTTCCCAGGACCACACCTTTCGTGTCCCAGACCTTCCCAGGAGCACACCTGGCGTGTCCCAGACCTTCCCAAGACCACACCTGTCGTGTTCCAGTCCTTCCCAGGACCACACCTATCGTGTTTCAGACCTTCCCAGGAGCACACCTGGCGTGTCCCTGACCTTCCCAGGACCACACCTGGCGTGTCCAAGACCTTCCCAGGACCACAACTGGCGTGTCCCAGACCCTCCCAGGACCACACCTGGCATGTTCCAGACCTTCCCAACACCACACCTGGCGTATTCCAGACATACCCAGGACCACACCTGGCGTGTTCCAGACCTTCTCAGGACCACACCTGGCGTGTCCCAGACTTTCCCAGGACTACACCTGGCGTGTTTCAGACCTTCCCAGGACCACACCTTGCGTGTCCCAGACCTTCTCAGGACCACACCTGGCGTGTCCCAGACCTTCCCAGGACTACACCTGGCGTGTTTCAGACCTTCCCAGGACCACACCTTGCGTGTCCCAGACCTTCCCAGGACCACACCTGGCGTGTTCCAGACCTTTACATGACCACACCTGGCGTGTCCCAGACCTTCCCAGGACCACACCTGGCGTGTCCCAGACCTTCCCAGGACCACACCTGGCGTGTTCAAGACCTTCCCAGGACCACACCTGGCGTGTCCCAGACCTTCCCAGGACAACACCTGGCGTGTTCAAGACCTTCCCAGGACCACACCTGGCGTGTCCCAGACCTTCCCAGGACCACACCTGGCGTGTTCCAGACCTTCCCAGGACCACACCTGGCGTGTCCCAGACCTTCCCAGGACCACACCTGGCGTGTTCCAGACCTTCCCATGAAAACACCTGGCGTGTTCCAGACCTTCCCAGGACCACACCTGGCATGTCCCAGACCTTCCCAGGACCACACCTGGCGTGTCCGAGACGTTCCCAGGACCACACCTGGCGTGTTCCAGACCTTCCCAACACCAAACATGGCGTGTTCCAGACCTTCCCAGGACCACACCTGGCGTGTTCCAGACCTTCCCAGGACCATACCTGGCGTGTCCCAGACCTTCCCAGGACCACACCTGGCGTGTTTCAGACCTTCTCAGGACCACACCTGGCGTGTCCCAGACCTTCCCAGGACCACACCTGGCGTGTCCCAGACCTTCCCATGACCACACCTGGCGTGTCCCAGACCTTCCCAGGACCACACCTGGCGTGTCCCAGTGTACGGTTCGTATTTCTAACGGCTGCACCACGGCTGTTCACGTGATTTCCAACCTCTGCCCATGTGATCTGGCATTAGCCAATCATAGGCCTGCCTTTTGAATGCCTCAGCGCTGGGCGGCCTAGCACACAGTTCCACCCGAGTAAGCCTAGCAGACGGACACAGGCATAGGCTCTCAGCTCCCATATATCCAACGCCTCATTAAACGCTACCAAAAACCAAGCTCATCGTCTGTTAATATTACCAAATCTATGAAATGAACCCCACAACACAAATGGTGGCAGCTTGTGGGCCTAGATTTTGTGTAATCTGAGCAGATTTAACAAGAAGAGAAGAGCCGGTGTGACTGCCTCGAGCGTCTCCCAGACCAGCGTCATACCAACCGTTACCTCACTTCCCTCATCGGTGTCGTCATCCAAGACTCTTCTGAAGCAGTGTATCCAGTCTTCTGGCTTCTAATTGCAAGTAAACCTCCGAAGAGTTGATCTGGGTTTTGCAATTAAGCCAACAAGTAAGCCAGTTTATGGGAAGAGCCTAAGCCAGCCTATAGTCATCCAGTGTCTCCTGCCATCCACCCAATTCTTCACTGCTGTGTGCAAGTAAGAGCATTCAGGTTTGCCAGTCCTAAGAGCTAAGCCAGCTTCTTCAGGAAAGCCAGTTATACAAGTAAGCCAGTCGTTTTTTCAGCAAGCCAGTTCCTTGCAGTATTGTCTCCAATCGCTCTGTGCTACAAGTTGGACGCTTGTCAGAGTGATATTAACCATTCCTGTGGCTTAGTGTGAAAAAAGCCACCTGGGTTAGTGGTCCCAAGGCCGTGAAAATTTAGTGTACTGGCCGAATGCCGTGACGTCATCGCCCACCGCCAGCGAGTCAGGCAGCAGTGACGTCATCCATGCGCGCGCCACTCACCACCCACGCTGCTGTAAACAAAACAAACCACCTGCTCACACTACCCTCTACCAGCCAACATTTTGTGGTATTTTCTACCCTATCTGGGGTACCAGCAGCATTGTTTCTGGCTCACATAGCAAGTCGAGAGTGTCTTCCTTCATCCCAGAGCGCCAACGTAAAAGCTTGCTGTGTGAGTTCTTCGGTAAGCGCATTTCTACAAGACTCAGCAGTCAACGACCAGGAATATATTCTCTCCACCTAGACTCGTCGTTCATTCATCATTAGACTCTATTCTATTATAGACATTCGTGTGTGTGAGACATTTAAGCAGTGAATTTTCTTAGTGACATTTAAAGACTTGTGTTTCAGTTTCGTGTAAATTTATTTCAAATACTTTTTCAGTATTCAATGTGCTTCGTGTCTCATTTTTATCTATGTCCTTTGTGTAATTTTCTGATCCTGCAGTAAGTACGTTGTGTGCCAATTTTTATTGTTTTTGTGTGCAGTATAACATTGTTTTCCTTCCAGTTTATCAGTGCAGTATTTGATTGATTCATTATTATTGCAGTGTTGTGCTTTATTAATTCCCTGTCCCTTCATTTTTCTCTCAGTGTATTCCCTTGTGTTTTTATGCAGTGTCTGTGCATAGTTCCCTATTGTTTATGCCCCAGTGTTCCTAGTTGCATATTTCATTTTCCTGTGTTCCATTCAGTGTGTCCCATTAATTTTTGTGCCAGTATCTCATATGTTTTAGTTCAACAGACAGTTTACATTTTTGTGTCAACCTGTGCCTCATTTTTTTTTAATTTTGCAGAACCTGTTTATTGAATATATTTTGTCTGAAGCAGCAAGAACTATCTCTATACATATTTTTACATGCAAGATCTTATTGCATAAACTATCACATTCACTGACTGAATCTTATTGTGTTGTGTATTCTCCTGCAAAACTGTAAGTTTTTTTTCTATCTTTATTTCAGTTTGTGTATTATTGTCTTTGTGCTGATCTTATCAATATTCCTTGAACAAATTCACTCTTAATATTCATATGTAAAGTAAAGTAATATTCATTATACTCATTTTCATTAGTTTTCTTAATTGAACTAAGAGTTAAAGTGTTCATTTTCCTTGTGCCCAGTGCAACATTGATTTTTAATTGATGCAGTAAATTGTTCAGTAAATGTTGCATTGAGTTACCTTGCTTTGCTTGCAATTAAGAGTAAGAGTGTTCAAACTATTTTATTTCTAATATCTTTGTGTTGTGTGAAAATAATTCACCCCAGTGAGAATTTTTTTCAATCAGACATTCCTGAAATTGATTTTGTGTAAAGTAAATTCGCCAGTATTCACCTTGTTTTATCAATTTTGTTGTGTTTAATTGCTCTAGTAACTTGTCATTTCCTAAGAGTAATAAGTAATATTCCAGTGAACGTCTAGAGATTCAAGCAGTAAAGTTATTTTAATTTATTGCCAGTGAACAATTCTATCGAATTGTTTTATCAGATTGTTGCTAGTGCCATAATCATTATTGAATTCTTTTAATTAATTGTGCATTTAATTCTTTTATTGTGTTGCAATTTTGTTGATATTTAAAGAAAAGAAAACTCATTTTGCTGTTCAAGTTAAAGCTAGATTGTTTTTATCTTAGTGTGTTGAGTTCCCTTGCCAAGTAAATTTCCAGTGAGTTATCTTTTCTTCAGTGTTATTGTGCTATTATCCGTGTTACTTATGCAGAATAGTTAATAATTCTATCAGTTAAACTATATTGTGCCATATACTTGTGTAAATTTTGCTTTCATTTCAATTCTCGTTATTTGCTCGAAGTCATGTCCCAAGTAAAGTCAAGTAGTAATGTGTTTGCTGCCCGTCAAGGCAATGTAGCTCAAGTAAATGCGTGCGATAATGCTGTGTGTACTGCTATTCAGAGCCATAATGATAACGAATCAGTGAAAAGTTCTTATAGTCCCTTAATGATTGAAAGACAGTCTCTAGCCGTTGAGCAATGTGTTTGTTCTTCGAGCTTGTGTCAGAGAATTGCCAGAGTGATGCGGAATGTGAAGTTCAGATTAGTTCTTGTAGAAAGTATGTGTTTTACTTGTTAACATAGCCGAGCAGTCAAGGCACTAGTATTACTGTCACTCCTGTCTGGAATTCAGCCCCTACAATACCTTGCATGCAAGATAGCGTTCAGATGCCTAGGGTGCCGGAGGTATCCCGGACCGCCTTGAGTACTGAGTCTATCCTTGCAATGTTGCTAGTTCAAGTAGTAGTTCCTCTCCAGGGGACGCTTTGTTGAAGAAAGACTATTTGAATGAGTTATAGCATCTCTCGCTGATGCAAAAGCAATTGCAGAAAGCCGTTTCTGTTGCTAGTGTATTCACTAGAGTGCCAGTTGTTGTCCCTCGTGTTCCAGATAGTGTTCCTTCCAGTTGACAGTAAGCCTTTGCAGAGTAAAGTGTCATGTGTCGAGTAATTCTTACCTGCAGTAAGAGATAGTGAGAGCCGTTCTCCTTTGCTCATACTTTGTGTCTTTGAGCTAACTATTTCAACCGGGGAGAGATCTATCCACTCCACCGAGCCTGTTCATTCCTCCAGTAGGAAAGTGATTATAAGTTAATCAATACCGAGTTGTTCATTCCTCCAGTAGGAAAGTGATTATAAGTTAATCAATACCGAGTTGTTCATCCCTCCAGTAGGAAAGTGATTATAAGTTAATCAATACCGAGTTTGTTCATTCCTCCAGTAGGAAAGTGATTATAAGTTAATCAATACCGAGTTTGTTCATTCCTCCAGTAGGAAAGTGATTATAAGTTGATCAATACCGAGTCTGTTCATTCCTCCAGTAGGAAAGTGATCATAAGTTGTGAGCTAAAGATAGAAAATCAGAAAATCCAGTTTAGAACCGAATTATTGACTGTGTGTTTTGTTATTAGATTTCCAGTATCTAGCAAGATTGTTGTGTGTTCAAGTTCTCTCTGAGTTCTGAGTTTTAACAGTATAACCCGTGTTAGCCGAGTTTATCTTTCCTGTTAAAACTTCTTCCTTGTAAATATTTATTCTTCCTCAGAAGCCGAAGAGTGCATGAATACACATCCATTGATCGATCAAATTTGCAAATTGAAATTGTTATATATATATAATGTTTATATCTAGATCCATTAACATTCTCTTAAGTACCGTTAACTCAAGAAGTGCGAGAGTAAGATTAATCTTGATTAGTTCCAAGTTATAATGTGTTTGCTATTGTATAGATTCACCCAGTACCACCTGTCTGTTCAGCCTATAGAGTTATATAGTATGCCGAGACGTCATACGATAACATGGCCGAGCTGTCGTGTCAGTATCATATATACACTTGTGTAGTGTATCATTCCTCTTATACAGCTGGTCCCTTTGCGTGTGACGTCACGATACCCGCTGACGTCAGAGGCTCAGTGCATGTGCACAGCCTCACATAGGCGTGGACGCTCACTAGCGTTAGACCTACAAGCGAGACAGACGGTGTGGCTGGACTCTCCTTCACATACTGTAAATATACCGTAACCATCCAACAAGGAGTATCTTTGACCACCTATATATCTCTCTCAAGACCCACACGACACCATACATAGCTTTAAGAATAGGTATGATAAAGCTCATGGCGCAGGGAGTGTGACCTAGTAGTGGCCAGTGTTGAGGCAGGGCCAGGAGCTATGAATCGACAACTACAACTAGGTGAGTACAACTAGGTGAGTACACACACACACACACACACACACACACACACACTCACACTCACATACACACACACACACACACACACACACATACACACACACTCACACTCACATACACACACACACACACACACACACACACACACATGTATAGTATGCGGTGGGTGAGCTGTGTGACAGCTTGGTCTCGTCTAGCTGGTGTACGGTCGTGGCTGTCTTGGTGGGTGTAATTACTGGACGCAGTTTTTAATTAGAAAAAAAAATATTATAGGAAGTACCTTGGCCAGAGTGTTGTGTGGAGCGTCGGGTTACTGATGGTACTCAATTCCAGCTAATTTTCGAAAGTACTCTCCTTTTTTAACACGCCCCGATGGCATGGTGGCTAGCGCTCTTGCTTCACGCACGGAGGGCCCGGGTTCAATTCCCGGTGGGGCCGAAACATTTTGAAGTGTTTCGTTACACACACACACACACACACACACACACACACACACACATACATACAACAGGCCTAGTGTCTAATCGACATGTGCCTAGGACAAAATGGTAACTAACACACACACACAAAGTAACAGAAGTAAGACACGAGAGAGAGGGATGGATAGACTGCATTTTCTTGGACTGCAAGAAAACGTTCGACACAGTTCCTCACAAGAGGTTAATGCAAAAGTTAGAGGATCAGGCACACGTAACAGGAAAGGCACTGCAATGGATCAGAGAATATCTGACAGGGAGGCAACAACGAGTCATGGTACGTGACGAGGTGTCAGAGTGGGCACCGGTGACGAGTGGGGTTCCACAAGGGTCAGTCCTAGGACCTGTACTGTTCAGTTGTCCCCCTGGTGGAGGTTAGGTGAAATTTTATTTTCACCATCATGGCGGATACATACCGGCGACGTGTCAACACTTTCTGTGTGGACTTGATTAAAGGTGCTGTGTATCCTGATAATGCTGAGATCATCTTGCCATTGGTTCTCCGTGACACCTTCGGAATATCGACTGAGGCCATTTATGGCATATCTTTGAACTGATCAGCCAGATTTTTCGTCAAGTTCAACTCCATTGGCGTGTATGAGGAAGTGGTGGACAAGTTTCAGGACAAGCCTATTGTCATCAACTCGGGATTGGAGGTGCATCTGCGTGATGTGTCCGCACATTACTTTTGGATTCACGTGAAGAATCTCCCGTTTGAGGCTGCTGAATTTGATGTTCGGCGAGTATTCGGCCAGTATGGGACTATACATGTAGCTAATGTTGGTCGGTGGCAGCAGGGAACTTATGCTGGCATGCTGGCGGATCATACTCCCTCAAAATGACTTTGAGGAGGCCTATCCCGTCATACGTTCAGATGCAAGAGTTTCGTACTCAAGTATACGTTTCGTATGCTGGACAGGTGAGGACGTGCCGGCTCTGCGGTGCCCCAGGACATATGGCGGCTACATGTGATCAACGCAGGGAGCGGCAACCTGGACGTCGAGATGATGGGACTTATCGTACTGCGATGGACATGAGAGAAATGACCAAGACGAGTGTACAGTTGGATGTGGCCGAGGTCCTTGATACTGAGGATGTCCCTCGGAGTTGGAGTGAGGCGGTTGATGCTGCGGAGGAGGCCGTTTTGACTTTACCCACAACAAAGCAAGAAGAGGAGCAGGAGTGTTCCCAGGTTGCCATGGAGGGTGACTTGTTGGAGGTGGTCTCTGAGTTATCTAGGCCTTGTTTCGAGGACATCCAGAGCCTCCTTGGGAGCCCATCGCCGGCGGGTGTTTTGGGCTTGGATGAGGACTCATCTGGTGTTTTGGAGCATCCGGAGTGCGAGATTGGTCCGGTAGAGGACCTTGTTGACTATGTGCCTGTGGTGGTGGCTGAGGTGGAGGTGCATAGGGAGGAAGGTAATAGGGAGATGGAATGTGTGGAAGCATCCTGCAAGCGGCCCAGTGGGGATTCTGAGGATGATGAGATAACCCCGGGCCAAAGGTCTTCTAAAATGGCCTGGAGGGATGTTGTCAAGGGAAAGAAGGTTGTGCCCCAGGGAAAGAAAAGTGGGACAGGAGTGAAAGGAGGTAGGGCACAAAGTGGGGTTTCTGTGCCAGTTGTGACAGGGTCTGTGCAAACCCCCTTTGACCTATTCAGGTGTCTCAACTTAAATGTTAATGGGCTCCGGGCGGAAGTTCGGAGGAGATGGATTGAGGTGACGCTCAGACGGTTGAATGTGGATGTATGCTTTCTCCAGGAGAATAATTATAGGTGTGGTAGGGATTTGTGTTTGAAGGGATATAAGTGTTATACTGGGAATTCGGGGCATTTCAAGGGTGGGGTGATGGTGGGTATATGTGAGACCAGCCCTTTCAAGTTAAAAGCCTGGGAGGAGGGGGGTGGGGGTAGGATTGTTCGGGTGGACGGGGTTTGGGGAGATATACAGGTGTGTTTCATTGGTGTATATATGCCGGCGACTTCCAATCGCCGTGTAAAGGATGATTTTGTACGTGATGATTTGGTTTATGCGTTGAGAGGTTTACCATTGGTTACGATAATTGCCGGGGATTGGAATTGCGTTATTAGAGGGAGGGATGTGGAACCTTGAGGGGCGGGTTGTTTGTTGCAGAGCTTGAGGGAGGTGCTGAGGGCGGTTAGTGTGGAGGATGTGGTTAGGGGAGGAGGGTGGCGTGTGGATCACACATATATTAAACAGGGTTATGCGGCTAGGTTGGACCGGGTATATGTATCAGGGGCAGTCCAGGTAGGTGAGGTTAAATGTCAGGATTTTGGTTTTTCTGATCATAGGGGTGTGTTGGTAGAGATGGGATGGGCTGGGGCTGTGAAGATATATTCCGGGTATTGGAAATTAAATGTGAGGTTGTTGCAGGGGTTGGATCACAAGGAGGTGTTTGCGGATTGGTGGAGAGTATGGAACGATGGGAAGGGGATTAGTGATATAGTGGAATGGTGGAGTGTGCGGGCTAAAGTGGCAATCCAGGAATTTTATAGGCAACTGGGTAGGGAAGATGCGAGGCAAAGATTGGGTATGTTGAGGTACCTAGAGGGGCAATTGAGGACTTGTTATGAGAGTGGAGGGCGGTATCCCCTAGCTGAAATTGATCATCTGCGGTCACGATTGCGGGAGTTGCAGAATGAAAATTTTCATGCTCTGAGGGTACGAGGAGGTTTAGAGGAAGTTTTATGGGGGGATAAGCCCTCTGCATTAGTGTTACGTACTTTTCAGAACCGGAGAAGAGATATGACGGTCATGTCTCTGAGGGTAACTGAGGAGTGCCGTGGGTATCGGAAGGGGCAGATTCTTCGTACCACAGAAGCCATGAGTTATTATGCGGATGCTTGGTTTGAGTGTAAGATGAGTCAGAGGGAAAGTGATGGGATATCCCGGGATGTAATTTTAGATTGTATAGTTGAGAGGATAGGGGCTGAAGATAGAGCGCGTATGAAAGGGTCTATAACTGAGGAGGAGGTTTGGCAGGCAGTGAAAGGTCAGGCCCTGGGCAAGGCCCCTGGCCTGGATGGGATTTCTGGGGATTTTTTTATAGTTCATTGGGAGGTTATGCGAGGGATGCTAGTTAGGCTGTTTAATGCTATGAAATTGAGAGGTAGTTTGGGCGGGGATATGTCAATAGGTAATGTAGTTTTAGTGCCGAAAAATCGTGCATGTGGGATGGTTGAGGATTATAGGCCAATCACACTTATGTGTGCAGATTATAAGATATTTGCACGAATTCTTGCTAATAGAATGAAAGGAGTTTTGGAGAGCTTACTGGAGGGGGGTCAGTATGGGGTGCCAGGGAGAAGTATGAGGGAGGGTCATCGGAGGATCAAAGGTTTTTTAGAGAGCAGGAAAGCTGGGGGTGTTTTAGGGCTTGATTGGGAAAAGGCATATGATAGTGTTGATAGGGATATGTTGCAGGCGGTGCTTTTATGGCAGGGGTTTGGGGCGGAGGTCGTGGGTTGGGTCCGCACTTTGTATGAGCATGCACGTTTGAGGGTACAGGTGAATGGGAGGTTGGGGACAGAGGTGTGTTTGGGGCGGGGGCTGCGACAGGGGTGCCCCTTGTCACAGCTCCTGTTTGCATGTTTACAGGACCTTTTTTTCAGGTTAGTGTCAGAAGGGGTGAGGGAAGGGAGTAATCATGAGGAGGCAGAAACAGGTATTATAGGTTATGTAGATGACACCACTATTTTAGTAGGCACAATGGAGGGGTTAGGTAATGTAGATAGGATAATTGAGGTTTTTGGTTTGGCCACTGGTATGCGGGTGAATAGGGTAAAATCGAAATTATTGGAGGTGGGGGAATGGGTAGGGGAGGCGTTGGGTCAGGGTTTTGGGTGGCCAATAGTGGATAGGTTAAGGATATGTGGTGTGTGGTTTTGTACTCAGGCGAGTGTGGCGCGGGAGGTGAATTCCTCTGCAGTGGTAAATGCTGCTCTGGGTAGGATGGGGGGGTGGCGACCTGGAGAGGTCACTCTCTTGCAGAGGGTTGTAGTTATTAATTCCTTAGTTTACAGTAAGTTGTGGTATGTAGCTGCGGTATACCCCCTTGTGGAGGACGATGTTTTAAGATTGCAAAGTCGGGTATTAAGGTTTATATGGGGTTATGGGAGGCATTGGTTAGGGAGGGATGTGGTAATGACTAAGGTAGCGAAGGGAGGGTTAGGTTTGATACCACTGCAGAGACGTTTGATGGGCATATATGTTAGGCAGGAATACCTAGCACGAGGTGGGATTCGAGGAGTGAGAGTGGGGAGGGTAATGAGTGAGGTTCGCAGATGGTGGAAGGGTGGGAATTTGTTGTTTTGTGAGGCAATTTTAAGGTATCTTTTGGTGGTTCCAGATCCTGGTAAGGTGAAGGTAGGGAGGTTAGATAAGGTGGGAAGGCGAGAAAAGGAGGTTTTAGGTATGGAGGTTTATCCGTGTTATGATTGGAATGTGACGTGGTTTTGGTTTAGGCGTTTAAAGTTGCCTCCTAAGGTACGTGAGATTGGTTTTCGGTTTTTACATGGTATATTGGCGTCTAGGGCTCAGCTTTTTGTGATGGGACTATCGGGCGATGGGTTTTGTCAGCGCTGTGGGTTATGGGATACGGCTTTCCATGTTGTATATTTTTGTGAGGGTCTTGAGGTTCGGAGTGATGTTAGGATTAGGGCATTGGCAGCGAGATTTTATAGGACTAAGTGTAGGAACCAAGAGTTGTATGGGAGGGTGTGGGATAGGTTTTTTTCTGAGGGTTATAGGCAATTGTCGATGGGGTCGTTGTTAGGTTAACTCTGAGCTATAGGTTCTGGGGTTTTACAAGGAAGGGGTTGGTCTCTGTGTGGGGGGTTGAAGGGTTAGGTGTGAAAGTTGTTTTCGTGGGGTTTATGTATGGGGTTGGGGAAGGGTGGTTTCTCTGGGTTTTCCGGTCATCCACGCACCCTTTTCCCTTGGGGAAAGGGTGGGGTTTTTTCTTTTAGTGGATGAGTATGTGTGTGGTATGTTTGGTGACTCAGACAGGGGGAGGGAGGTTTTGGGTAGGTTCTTTTTGTCCTTTTGGGTTTTAGGTTTTTTCCAAAGGGGGTTTGCCTTCCTTGGGGCCAGGTGTGTGCCCTAAGTGTTTATTATATTTTGGTTTTCCTTATGGTTCTCTTTTCAAAGAGGTTAAAGTTTTTTTTTACACTATTTATTCCCTTTTCATGGCTTGTTATCAGGCAATATTCCTCGTATTTTAATATGAGAAGATGTTATGCAGTTCTTTCTTTCTATGTATGTATAGACACTGGATGGGACTGATCCCATGACTTTATCACTGTGAGATGTTGGTACTAGGCTACGGGTTTCCTTTTACGGAAGTTTATATGACTTGCACGCAATGTGTGCGTGCCTAAGATCATTATTATTATTGGGTCACATTATCTCGGGTTTTAGTTGTAGGTTTAGGGTTTTCATTGTCTGTTTTTAAAACCTTTTTGGGGTTTCTATGTTTTGTTTCAGTTAGGTATATTTTTTTTTTTTTTTTTTTTTTTTTGGATAGGATCTGATATATGTTTTGTTGTACTATGTGTAAATTGCTTTACAGATCTTATAGGATCCATAATCACTGTTTTGTTTTGTTACTTTCATTTGGAATGCTTAGGATCTTTTTATTTGTGAGACGGACTTTGTAAAAAAAAAAAAAAAAAAAAAATCCAGCTAATTTTCGAAAGTACTCTCCTTTTTTAACACGCCCCGATGGCATGGTGGCTAGCGCTCTCGCTTCACGCACGGAGGGCCCGGGTTCAATTCCCGGCGGGGCCGAAACATTTCGAAGTGTTTCGTTACACACACACACACACACACACACACACACATACATACAACAGGCCTAGTGTCTAATCGACATGTGCCTAGGACAAAATGGTAACTAACACACACACACAAAGTAACAGAAGTAAGACACGAGAGAGAGGGATGGATAGACTGCATTTTCTTGGACTGCAAGAAAACGTTCGACACAGTTCCTCACAAGAGGTTAATGCAAAAGTTAGAGGATCAGTCACACGTAACAGGAAAGGCACTGCAATGGATCAGAGAATATCTGACAGGGAGGCAACAACGAGTCATGGTACGTGACGAGGTGTCAGAGTGGGCACCTGTGACGAGTGGGGTTCCACAAGGGTCAGTCCTAGGACCTGTACTGTTTTTGGTATATATGAATGACATAACGGAAGGGATAGACTCAGAAGTGTCCCTTTTTGCAGATGATGTGAAGTTAATGAGAAGATCAGGTAGGACTACAAAGAGACCTAGACAGGCTTCAAGCCTGGTCCAGTAAATGGCTCCTTGAATTTAACCCTGCCAAATGTAAAGTCATGAAGATCAGGGAAGGGCAAAGAAGACCGCAGACAGAGTATAATCTAGGTGGCCAAAGACTGCAAACCTCACTCAAGAAAAAAGATCTTGGGGTGAGTATAATACCGAGCACATCTGAGGCACACATCAATCAGATAACTGCTGCAGCATACGGGCGGCTGGCAAACCTAAGAATAGCGTTCCAATAGCTCACTAAGGAATCGTTCAAGACTCTGTACACCATATACGTCAGGCCCATACTGGAGTATGCAGTACCAGTTTGGAACCCACACCTGGTAAAGCACGTCAGGAAATTTGAGAAAGTGCAGAGGTTTGCAACAAGACTAGTCCCAGAGCTAGGGGATTGTCCTACGAAGAAAGGTTAAGGGAAATCGGCCTGACGACACTAGAGGACAGGAGGGTTAGGGGAGACATGATAACGACATATAAAATACTGCGAGGAATAGATAAGGTGGACAGAGACAAGATGTTCCAGAGATGGGACACAGAAACAAGGAGTCACAGTTGGAAGTTGAAGACTCCTATGAGTCAAAGGGATGTTAGGAAGTATTTCTTCAGTCATAGAGTTGTCAGGAAGTGGAATAGCCTAGAAAGTGACGTAGTGGAGGCAGGAACCATACATAGTTTTAAGACGAGGGTTGATAAAGCTCATGGAGCAGGGAGAGAGATGACCTAGTAGCATTCAATGAAGAGGCGGGGCCAGGAGCTATGAATCGACCCCTGCAACCACAAATAGGTGAGTACAAATAGG